>CAIGQV010017602.1:15264998-15279327 GCA_903798115.1 Danio jaintianensis | reverse complement strand
TGTCAGCTTTGCGTTTTTGACCGTTTGGCGCCATCTTGTGACTGAATCATGCGCATGTTATGGTATGCGGCATTAGCTGTTTTCGTTTCTGTCAGCTTTGCATTTTTGACCGTTTGGCGCCATCTTGTCACAGAATAATACGCATGTTATTTTATGCGCAGTCAGCTGTTTTCGTTTCTGTCAGTTTTGCGTTTTGACTGTTTGGCGCCATCCTGTGACTGAATAATGCGCATGTTATTGTATTCGCCATCAGCTGTTTTCGCTTCTGTCTGATTTGTGTTTATTTAAAGAAATAAGTTATTATGGCTCAGAACAATGTTTTTTTTTTTGTCTAATTTATATGTTTTGTGTGGTGTTTTCACAGAATAAACATTTCAGTCTTATATAACAGTGCTTCACTTGCCGTCGGGCTCCTGATAATCCTGTCAGGCTTTATTCTGCAATAACAGCCTTTCGAATGTACTTTATTTATTATAAAGTGTGTAAAATTCTTGATGCAGGGAGAGCAAAAAGTAGTTGTTGAGGATTGACAAGTCTACATAAAACCCTGAGCCATAGTGGTTTTTCTCTCTTATATTCAGTTTTTTCTTCTTCAGTTGCCACTTTGTTGGTAGTTTATGATGCATCTTTGGTGAAGCTCTAGAATGTGAGCCAGAAATGTTATGTTGGGAAAAAGAAAGTTGTTTTGATAAATGGTGGTGGTGGAAGACAGATAATGATGGAGAGCAGATCTTCATACAGTTGTCCATTGTTTTAGTGCAGAGTCCCGACTTGACAAAGAATTTAGGAGGCCGTCATGAGGAACTTATCCAACGTTGTTCCAAGAAATGCATTAAAGTGTCAAAGAAAGTGTTGAGAAGATGTACTCCCAGCCCGCATTACCCTTACAAAAAATGTATCATGCTACAAAGCCTGCTGGTATTACAGCATGGTATTTGATTTCCTTAACAGTACTTTTAGATATACTGATGGTTATCAGACAGGTCCAATTAGAGTCTGTTGGGTTGGTTTCTTAGTTACTTTATTGCTTTGTTTTGTTTTATTTTGTCTGGTTTTGTTTGATTTTTGGATTGTTTTGTTGTTATTGCTTGGTTTTGTTCGGCTTGGTTCTTATGCTGATTTTGCTTTTGTTTGTTTTGTTTGACTTGGTTTTTGTTTTAATTTTTGGTTCAGATTTGTGCTTTATTTTTTGCTTTGCTTGGCTTTGTTGTGTTTTTTTTTTTTTTTTATCTTGTTTGATTTGATTTTGTTCTGTTTTTTTACTTGTTTTGGTTTGTTTAAATGTTGATTGTGATGTAGAAAAGGTAAAAACAAAGATTAAGGCTTAAAATGAATATTGAAGATGAATATATTAAAATTAAAAGGAATAATTCTTAAGCAAAAAAGACATTTCATTACACTGAATTGTAATAGTAAATATAGAAATGTAATATTTATTAAATTGTTATGCTGATCATGTAAACTGCTCAAATTTTTCATTGTTACAAAATTATTTTATGAGCTTTGCTCATTATGCTCAATATACAATACCTGTAATGTGTCAATACTTTTTTGTATGGGTAATGCACCATTTAAAAAAGCACCCATTGTTTGTCCCATGAAAAATTATTTAGGGCCCATACTTCACTGCTTTAAACCCCATGTCTCTGTTTACCTCTAGGAGGCGCTTGTTTTCTCCTTTAAGACTGGGGGCCTTCAAACTCTTCCAACTCAATGGGTGAGGAAATGCATTGTGCATCGATTGACAGGAAGTCGCTTCCTAGTGCTTGTCCATTCCTATCCTCTCCATTAGGTTCATTCATACATGGTCAAACCCCCCAAAACTCAGCGTGTGACGGGTACCAGAGGGTACAGTGGTAGAGAGGTTATTTTATTTAATAGATAGGGTCTTTTCCCTTTTTTGGTTTTGCTTTTCTTTCATTTTGGGATCATTTTTGACAGATTAATCAATGTGCTCTTTTGCATTTCACAACATCTTTCCTACAGTTAATAAAGGTTTGATTATTTGGAAAGAGAATATAGAGATTCCAAAGGTGGGCCAATACAATTGGAAATTGTTCATGTAATCAGGTTTCCATCGTGGTTCATCATGGTCTATTTCACGTTGTGAGAGTAGAATAATAAGACAAATAGGAGCTCGCAACACATTGTTTGATAAAACTAAAGATTATAAACTAGATACTATAACTAGATTTTTAGGATTTTACTTAACGTTCATACTGTATGGTAACCTGAAGTTTGTTTTACTTTGATGTGATGGTGGTTAAAGTAATTCAAATTTCTGTGACTCAATGATTAACTCAAATTGATCATTTCCACTGAACTCACACTTACAAGTCATCATTTCTGTTCTTTTAACCTTTATTAACTTTCACTGTAGCCTCTTTCTTTCAGTTGAGAAGTAAATTCAACCAACTTTTTGCCCACTACTGCATAAATGATGTAGCATATGTGATAGCTGGGTTAAACTTCTTCACATTAACTACAATGTACAGTATAAAATGCTACAATTGACAATTATTAATCGTCACAAATATACTAAACTACAGCTACCACAAGTTTGGGGATCAGTAAAAAAAATAACCATTTTAAAGGAGCAATTTTAACATAAGTCTTGTGTAATATTAAAAAGCAGTATTGTCAGTTTTGAGTCATTTAAAGGGACAGTTCACCAGTAAATGGAAATTCTGCAATCATTTACTCATCCTTCACTTGTTCAAAACCTATTTGAGTTTCTTTCCTCTATTGAACACAAATTAAGATATTTTGAAGAATGCTGGATGCTGGGACCCATTTATTTTCATAGTAGGAAAACAAATGCTATGGATGTCAATGGGTCCCAGCACCCAGAATTTTTCAAAATATCTTAATTTGTGTTCAATAGAGGAAAGAAACTCAAATAGGTTTTGAACAAGTGAAGGATGAGTAAATGATTGCAGAATTTCCATTTACTGGTGAACTGTTTCTTTAATTCATTGGAAATCTTTTAGTGTAACATTAGCAATGGCTCTTTGCCAAAAAAAGTATTACCTTAAACCACACTGACCCCAAACTTTTACATAGTACTGTATATAATTCATGGTGTAACAATAACTGATACAAACAGAGCATATGACCCAGCTGTCAAAATGACAAACGAATATCATTTCTAGAGCATTCTAGATTCTGTGGAGTGAACTCGGACACCTTCTCCAATCATCTCCCCCCTTGAATCTGAGATTACAGAAGCAGTTCGCTCTCCATCGCTCACCCTTTCCCTCTCTTTCCACTGTAGGGCAGCGACAGTGAATATGAGGTGGACCCCAATCTCCAGAAGACCCATTCCTTTGTCAACCATTACATCAGCGACCCGACCTACTACAACTCCTGGCGCCGGCAGCAGAAGGGAATCTCCAGAGCGCAGGCCTACAACTACACCGAGTCTGAGTCCGGAGAGCCGGAACACTGCGCCCCTCCACCTCCTCTCCCCCCTCTACCTCCTCTGCCCCCGTTCCCCCCTCAGCTCAGTTCTCCTACGCCCCAGAGCCAGTCCCAAACTGGCAGCCTTTTTAGGCCCAAGGGCAGCCGGACTCCCACTCCATCCCAGCAGAGCTCCAACCCACCCAGTCAGCACGGCACACTTTATCGGCCCCCCAGCAGCTTGGCTCCAGGCTCCCGGGCCCCTATTGCCGGCTTCTCCTCGTTTGTTTGATAGAATGAAGATATCGGATACATGCGAATATAAAATGAAGGCAAGGGGGACCTTGTTTTCCTAAACGCCTGGTCACTCTACTGAAGAACGGCAACAAACATCAAGCCCAGGATCTGTTGTGCTTTACTTATCATCGCAAGCTGATTTTTTATTTTTGTATACTTTCTTTGATCACACATGGTTTGTTTTTTATTTTCTTTAGGTTTTGCGTTTGTTGTTTTGTTTCTTTGCTTGTGTGTACACTCTGTTTATAATGAAAGACAATCACTTGGAAAGACATGTAAACGCATTGGTTTGTTTTGGTTTGTTTATTTTGTGCTGGCTGAATTAACTGCATGACTTTTTGTTTCGTTTTCTTTTTCGTTTGGTTCTTATCTTTTGTTTTGTTCCACAAAAGTACAACACCAACACTAAGTTACGAATGCTGGACAACACATGAAAAAGACATTTAAAAAATAAATAAATAATGCTCAGCACTTGGACCACCAGCGGTGACTGGCATCATGTAAAATGCTGAATAGTGGCTTTTTACTGTGGTACTTTTGTTCTTACACAGATAGCAAAGTTCCGCGGTGATTAGGGGAGGTTAAAGTTCATTCGAGAATGATCTGATAAAGACCCGCCTGTACTTAGCACATGTTTGAGTTGGAAAGCTAGCATCATTTATTGATGTCACAGGTCAGTGCTTTGAGAAGGCCAAAGGTCAAAGTAAATGCTTCACGCTAATCTGTGTATTGAATGTTTTGTTCCGGAGATGAAATGTAGATTGAGGACTTGAGAACGAGTATATTTTCCCTTGTGATAGATGAAAGGCCAAATATGTAAGAGTCTAATTCACTATGATATTATTATACTATTGCTCTGGATTCAGAGTTGTTCGTGTCAGCAGCGGGTGTATGTGTGTGTATGTTTGTGAGTGTATGTGGTGGGCAGGGTCATTGTTGCTCCTTTTGATTTGACTCTATGATGTCATCCTGAGGTTCAGGTTGCACTTCGGCCGTGCAAACGGTAACGTTGGACATAAACAGTGAATATCAGATATTTACCAGCATCTCAGGCGGAGCTGGAAGTCAAAAACTATCATCAAAGAGTTCACACACCTCTCGGATATTCCCTTCCCTGCTCATCCAACAACATCATAGACGCTGACAACATTTCAAAGATTGTGCAACCAAGCATATGTATTGTACCTGTGAACTTTAAACCACATGGATTTTTTCAACACTTCGCTTTCAAAGTTACTAAAGATAAAAGAAAACGGACTAAGGGACCTAACACAACGCCAGCAGAGAACTTAACGGCACTTGCACAGCTTTCTTGTGAGGTTTAATGATGTTGTTTGCAATTTCTTTTCTGTGAAGTGATTTTACTGTCTGTATAAACAAGGTCAATCACATGCTCAGTCTGCCTGAACACAGTATATTCCTAAATAAATTATGTTTTCTGCAAAAGTTACTGGCTTGAACGTTGAAAATTGAGGGGAATTTAGTTGAGAAAGTGGGTGAATATAACTGAATGTGTCCTTTAGCTATCGAGACATTACAAAAGACACTAAGGCTACATATTAGCCTGGAGAAACTGAGGAAAACAAGCATTAGTGTGTCGTTTGAGTGTGTCGTCAGTTTTATCATTGCCGGCCCAGCTTTTAAACCAGCATAGCCAAATGAAGTTGATTCACCAGAACGTTCTTTCTAATACAACCAAGAACTTATTACTCTGGCAATTTAGGATCTCACTGTATATCAAACATTAAATATGTTCTGCAACGTGTATAATAGGGACCATCCATTAAAAGCAATATATGGCCACCAATGGCTAGCATCTGATACTAGATGAGGTCTTTAGCAGCCTCATCAGTGTGACTTCCATGTCATCAATGGTTGTTTGAATCTTGCTCAGAGTGGGATAAGTAGAACTAGGAGGGTTACACTAACACAGTGTCCTAACTACATGTGACGTGGCACATCAACATGCGATAAAAGCTATCTTTTCCGTGTTAAAATGACTTTTTGTCTGAACCTTCTGAGACAGCGACGTGTGAAATTTCTATTTTAGAAATGCTTTCTATATCCGCAACGTCGCAGCAGAACAACAACATATACTACTATAACAAAGATCACCTCAGGTACAGATTATGTGCTATATTCAGTGTTAAATGCTCCCAATGTAAGTTTAAATACCATTTTAGGTGACATTTATTGCCGTACTACTGAAAGCAGCAGCATTAACAGTACACTAACTTACAGACGGTTTGAAAATGAAAGTCAGAACTGTGATTCAGTGCATACCAACAACATCAGTCACTCAGTAACATATTAATAATGTTAAAGAGGTTTAATATGTATTAATTAGTTTAAAAGTACAATTTTGTTGGAAGTGCAGTGGCTGGTATTTAAATGTTTCTGTCATGTCGCGTCACTTTTGGTGCAGAGAGACAAATTGCTTGTCGCTGGAATCCTGTCACATCGCATATTGTTAGGACGCAGTGTAACTATGTTTCCATTTAAATATGCTAATTAGACGTGTCTGCAAAATTGGAATATTGCATAAAATATGCGAATAAAGCACTGTTTCTTCTGAGTCAAAGTGAACAAACTTGTCACTTCCTGATAAACTGGTGCCAAATATGAAAAAAAAAAATGTTTTGTTGGTAGGAGAAGCCACAGCATGCATTTTTTTCTGAAAAAATAAATTACTTGCACCTCAAAAGATGAAGATAAAATGACATTGAAATGAATTTTTTGTCCCATCACGTTCATTTTTGTTATCACATTGTTTAAAAAAAATTATAATAATTGATAGAATTTATTAAGTAAATTTGTTTCCATCATAGTTTATGCCAACACAATCTCACGGCAATTCATAACTTTTTGATTTAGTGGCTAATTCGTATAAATCCGTACAATTGCAGTCATACAATTTAGTACGATTTGTTTATCCCCCAATGACGGTTGGGTTTAGGGGCGGGGTTGGGTGTCACGCCTCCTTTTTAAAATCATACATTTTTGTATGACTGAACTCGTACAAATTCATATGAATCAGCCACTAAACTGTCAAAACGTAAAATAGTTGCGTTTCCTCGTGAGATCAGGCTGTTTACGCACATTTTTTCTTGTGGGATGGAAAGTTTAACGCACTCTTCTGTGAGTGTAAATTTTTTATGCTCAATTTTAAAAATGACGTGCGTCTTGCCACATTTCCATTAATCTGTTTTTATGTATTACTTCAAAATATGCACAAAAAATGAATGAACCGAATGAAAGTCTTTTTGAGAGGTTTGAGTATAAAATATGCCCACCACCCATGCTGGTAATTCTAGTGGTTCTGGTCTTATCGTTATTGGTAGTTTACCAGAACATGCTGAGGGTGCAACAAGTCGAACTGAAGTGGTTAAATTGGTACCGTAACCCTAGTGCTAGTAAAGCTCACTTCCATGGCCTCATGAGGAACACAAATGTTAAGTGCATGAAGTGTTCAACATTACGCATTTCCGTTTACCGCTTCAATACATCACCTGGGTAAAGTGCACTTAATATTTTTCCAATTTTCAGTGTGAATGCACTACTTATACTACAATATAGTATAGAATAGTTCATAAGTATGTGATTTGGGATGCACCTACAGTACTGTATAGCGCACCCTTCCAGGCTAGAATCATTAGATGGAAATTGTGTCATTTGGCACTGAGAGCAACATAGGTGGCCACATGGTAAATCTAACAACAGACTTCATATTTGTTTCCAAATTTAGAAATAACTTCAATTTGTTGAGAGTATGCATATAACAATGTTTATTGGGTTGTACACACTTAACCACCAGATTTATAAAGTTTGGAAACAGAAAAAATCAAGCAGATGAGTGTTTGCTAGGACATGTTCCTTATAGTTCAATTTAATTGAAGTTTATTTATGTAGCGCTTTTTACAATAATTATTGTTTCAACATTATTGCATAACAATCAAATTCAGAAAAGTTAAGGTTATTAGTTCCCATAACTTCATTAGTTACGATTAACTTTAATTAACTAGTAACTAATAGCTTTTAACAGTTAAAGCAATTATATATAAACATAGTTAACCTGCAGTTATATAGTATATAGGTGATGTCTATGTGTAGATGTTCAATGAAGTGTATTTGTGTATTGTGTATGTGTTGTCCTTGAAGTCTTTGATGCTTGGCTTCATATAGGTTGGTTTATAGACTTCCTAATCTGTTGTTGTTGCTTCTAGAACATCATTGACTGTAAGTCTAAACAAATTGTTCAAACTCAGTCTAATAGCATTATACGTTTGCATTACATTGCCAAGTGTTCCAGTCTGCAACTGCGTTCTTGCATGTACCCTAACCTTAACCCTAATGTCTGATAGGACTGATTGGATTGGTTTCCAGGACTAAAATATGACCTACTTGGCCACAAAATGTGTGTGGGTGATCATTTTGGTTTGCTTTTGTACATCGTATAGATCCTGCAGGGTGTGAAAATCCATTTTAAGCTTCTGATGGACATCCATGAGGCCTGTCACTCACCGTTCTCAATCCCGTTGCTCTCATTGGGTTAATGAGTGTGGATAAATCAGATCAACAGACCTGTGAAATCCTCTTATGTTGGAAGCATCTGTTACCTTCAGAAAGTCTACAATTACAGCACTCTCTCAAGTGCAGAGAAGAAAGCCAATCAAACCTGATTCAATCTACAGTTTCTGATTATGTTAAAGATTCGAGATTCAAAGCATTTATTGTCGTATAAAGGAAATGGGTTGCCAGTACAATGAAATTCGTACTTTGCTGTCAATAATGAATGCCAAGGTTTAAGATATATTAAAAATATAATAGTTTAACAAAATAGGCAATTGGAAGAGCATGCAAAGAAGTAAACATACATATAAACTATAAATAAATTAATTAAATACAGTTGGTCAAAATTATTAGCACTCTTATGATTTTAATTTTTTTTTAGTTTTTTTTTTTTTATATATTTCCCAAATGATGTTTAACAGAGCAAGGCATTTTTCACAGTATTTCCTATAATATTTTTTCTTCTGGAGAAAGTCTTATTTGTTTTATTTTGTCTAGAATAAAAGCATGCTTTTAAATTTTTTAAAACCATTTTAAGGTCAATATTATTAGCCCCCTTAAAGGTGCAGTAGGTGATCTGCCAAAATACTAACCGGTTAGCGTAATATCTTTGAAACACAGTTAGAAAACTTTATAATACTTTATAATAATGTAATTACGAATGAAAAACTGGCGACGCGGTGGCGCAGTGGGTAGCACGTTCGCCTCACAGCAAGAAGGTCGCTGGTTCGAGCCTCGGCTGGGTCAGTTGGCATTTCTGTGTGGAGTTTGCATGTTCTCCCCGTGTTCGCGTGGGTTTCCTCCGGGTGCTCCGGTTTCCCCCACAAGTCCAAAGACATGTGGTATAGGTGAATTGGGTAAGCTAAAATTGTCCCTAGTGTATGTGTGTGAATGAGTGTGTATGAATGTTTCCCAGTGATGGGTTGCAGCTGGAAGGGCATCCGCTGCGTAAAACATATGCTGGATAAGTTGGCGGTTTATTCCGCTGTGGCGACCCCAGATAAAATAAAGGGACTAAGCCGAAAAGAAAATGAATGAATGAATGAATGAAAAACTGTACTATATCTAGCACGTTTTCAGTTGTGTTGCAAGCAAACCTTGTCATAATGTGATATATTTCATGCATGCAAGGATCGTTGGTCTCACTCTTGCATGCACTTTGTCCTAAAGCAACTACTGTATGCTTAGTGGTTGGCTGGCGGCGTGCAGGAATTACACTTATTACTAAGCCACACTTACTAGCTATTTCAGACCGAATATTCAGAGTAGCATGGCAAACAATATAGGGAGCGCGTCACAGGTTGTCATTGTTCAAAAATGAACCAATGTGATGTGAATATAAAACCAACTTCACCTCAGTAAAGCAGACTAGGCAGAATACCGCTATTTACTTATGTTTTGTTGTTAAACTAAATAAAAATCTACATTATCGATGCTGTAAAAGGTACCTTATGAAACTGAAAATAGTCACATCAATCTTTCGCCGGAACATTTCAGTGGCTGAACAGCACTTCCGTTCATATAACCCATTTGTAAAACAAAATCTACATAAGCTTTGCGTGACTAAAATAGTTTTAAAACACAACATTACCTCTCTAAAAGAAAGACTCCAGCCATGGTGTCATCCTTCCTCCAGCGTGCAAAAGTAACTCCAATATTGATTCAGGATTTTAAAAAGTTTTGATTCAGCATTTGTATTTCACCAGCATGAATCACGCCACACTTTGAGCTAGACTTTATTGTAAGGATGTAGGGATGAAAAGTGGGATGAAGGGGAACGGAAGTAAGAGGATAAATAGTGAACAGGTAGGTAGGTATGTTGATCGGGCGTCCTATGATGATGCCTAGAGGCTCAGAGTGGGGATACCGTCTCTGTAATATTTTGATAGAGTGATGAGGACCCCCCCGATTCAACCTAAGATTAAAGAGAGGGTTATAAGGATTGTTAATGGAAAGCAAGGAAATAGAGGGAGGGAGTGTGGGTTCGAGAGAACGAGAAGAACAGTGCTAGAGGGCTGGTCTGCCTTAAATAAGTTTTAGGGAGTAGGTGATTGGTTAAGGAGGCAAAGTGAGGCATGGTCCCGCTGTCGAACCTTTGTTAACAAGCTAACTCCATATATTTTTTGATTATATTTCTGTAATACAATGATTTGCCTAATTACCCTAACTTGCCTAATTAACCTAATGAACCTAGTTAAGCCTTTAAATTGCATTTAATCTGAATACTTTATCTTGAAAAATATCTAGTAAAATATGATGTTGTTATGATTACCAGAGATCAAGTGGCTGCAGATCGCTGGTAAACACGCAGATCGCTTAAGAACTACAAATCCGCCGTTATATGAACTACATATCCTGTCATGCACCGCTCACACACAGATGTTCCGAGTTTCCATTGATTACACACTCACACAGCTGGGAGCTGCTCAAGGACTGATTACTATTTAAACAGCACACAGGCATCAGGGCTGAGTCTTGTTTTACTGTTTGTGACATTATGATGTGTTTGCCTTGCCTTGGCTTGCCTTTATTGTTTATTCCTGTCTGCTGCCTGCCTTTTGACCATCTGCCTGTTTACTGACCACGACTCTGGATTTTTCTTTTGTCAGCGTCCCTTCACATTACAGATACTGTCATCATGGCAAAGATAAATGAAATCAGTTATTAGTAATGAGTTATTAAAATTATTATGTTTAAAATTGTGTTGGGGAAAAATCTTTTCTTTTCGTTAATCAGAAATTGGGAAAAAAAATAGAAAGGGGGCTAATAATTCAGGAGGGCTAATAATCCTGACTTCAACTGTACATGTGCAAAGAAGGAGCATTTCAATTCCATTTAAACTCTTTTTTTTTCATGCAAAGTATGATGAGGATAAAACAGAAAGCACTTTATGTATACACTAATGACACCAAAGCCAAAACAAAAGGACAGCAATGTTTTAAATGCAGGGAAGCTCCACATTATATTCATCCCGGTGTGAGTCCATTTTGAGTCCTATTTGATAAAATTTTCTGCTTGCAGCTATTTTTGATCTAAATTCAGCATAGTATAATTACTAATGTTGACTTGCAAGCCAATAATTGTCCTAAGAACATATTGTATGTTCTGATGGAGGAACTTGTTTCGAAGCACGAAATATTTTCATGCTCCTTACCCCAAGAAAAGTCAAATCAAAGACAGTTGTTTCTAAAACTGCATACCTGAAGTCAACTTAATGGCTTTTGACAGATAAATGATTCATGTGGACCAGCCAAACACATAAAAATAGAAATATGCTTATATAATCTTGGGTTATGTAAGGATTGTGAACGCAGCATGTCTAGAGATTGTATGGCATAGGAAGCAATAGGTTTAAATGTTGAACTTGAAATTGCTGGTATCAATCTATAGTTTTTTTTCTTGCATTATAAAAAAAAAAAAAACCATGCAGGTTTTTCACAAGTCATGGAATTTCTGGAATATCATGGGATTTTAAAACGTCAGTGAAGTTTACATATTTTCTTCCAGGTGATGGAATATTATGGATTTTTGTTTGTCATTTTTACTCTCTATTTATCAGAATGAAAAAAAAAAAAAAGATTCATTGGATTTGCTAAAGGTAAACATTAATTGAGTAATGTTCAACCTAATTTGTTTGTTTTAATTCAGCCCATAAAGATTGTTTGCAACCAGTTACCTTAAAAATTGTTAGTAAATCCAATGAATTCTTTTTTTCAGTGTATATATGTTGTTCCGTACCACGTTTTTATCGTTTTTTTTATTTTTTACATATGTTATTTTTTAGTGCCATTTGATTCGTATCCCACTTAATCGGCAATCAAATGCGGTCTCATGTTTGTACCTTCTAAAAAATTGTATGTGGCTGTTTTTTGGTGTGCTCGTTGCTTAACCAGACCCTCCAGGATTCTTCTGCAGGAAAAAAAATCTGATTATTGCTGCCTAAAATGACCTATTTTGCGGCTAATATTTCTGCATTTTAAATATACACAGATTTGCACAGATTCTAGTTCTTTAATTCTTTTCTTTACCTCAAGAAGCATTGATCTCTGTAATTTATATAAAGAGAAACAATGAGAGAAAGTGTTTACCTCATAACCATTTAAATGAATCAGAATGAACAAAATGGTTAAAATCTCTACAACAATAGCATTAGGAAAAATTCTGTTAATTTCACATTTTAGCAATTGACATGTTGTATATATTGTAAATACAATGTAAATATCTGTTAATTAATGATTTTCCATTTATTTACGGTTGTGAATTGCATCATAGGAGCTTGATCTCTGCTGTCGACTTTTGATGTTGAAAATTCAACTCTACAGTTTAACAAAGTGACATTTTTATAGTTTGAAATAATATACTGTGATGTATAAGAAATACTATATAGAGAAATAAGTGTGTAAAATAACAGAAAATGTACTGGAAGCTTATTATAAGGTTTTTGTACCATTATATACTAAACCAACACCGACAAGATATGACTTTAAACTATTAAAATATTCATAAAAGTCCCTTTTTTTTACCTTTGTAAGGTTAAAAGTTGTTGGGAGAAAGATCAAGGTCCTATAATGCAATTCAAAAGCATAAACAAACTGGAAAAAACGGCAAAAACATGAATCACAAAATACAGAAAACTGCTAATTTACAGTTAGTTTTTAATGAATATTTAATCATTATAGGTCATGAAAATTCAGATTGTGTTGTCAGTAAAAGTCAAGGAATTTGACATTTGGCTAAGAATGGAAACCCTGTACATTAAAAAAAGTGTTTGAAGGCTAATAATGCAGTTAGCATTTAGCAACTCCTCCTCCATCTGTGCTATGACTCGTAATGTTTTATTCAAAGGTGCCTCCTGTTTGAGGTTACTTCTTTGAGTTTTGTGTTAATTATTAAATGATGTTATTTTCCTCTTCCACAAAAAAGGTAATAAGCACCACGCTAAGATCAAATGGTTGGACAAATGCTTTTGAGGGCAATTTAGAGTGGGATTTTATCGCTGAAAATGAGCCCATTGATCAGCCGGTTTGCTAGTACCATAAAGAACTATTTCAGGAAGTAATCACCTGTTTGAGGTATGAGAAGTTGAAGTTAGGGGAAGTTTCTTGACCTGCCATGTTGGTGGCTTATTATTGGCTGCTTTAAAAGGGTGACTGTGTAAATGTGTGGTGTTTTTACAGCTTCATTATAAACACAAACTTTATAGACAGATGGGCCATTCATTCATTTTCTTTCGGCTTAGTCCCTTTTTTATCAGGGGTCGCCACAATCGCCAACTATTCCAGCATATGTTTTACGCAGCGGATGCCCTTCTATCCGCAACCCAGTACTGGGAAACACCCAACACTCTCACATTCACACACACACACGTACACTAAGGCCAATTTAGTTCATCCAATTCACCTATACCGCATGTCTTTAAATATTCATGCTGCACTTGAATGTTACTGGTTATGCTATATTTTGCCCGTGATGTATGGATGGACATGTTTGTATGCGTAAGTGTGAATGTTATGTAAAAAGACATTAAATGCACTTTGGCTGTTCATTTACAATGCCATTTTGGAAATATGAAGTTGAAATTTTTTGAAAACGGTGATGTGCATACTTGGGTTCAATCTATAGGCATACATGTATTTAAGGGATAGAAAGAAGAATTATTTACTATTGACTCCAAACCTTTATCATTTTCTTTCTTCTATTGAACGCACGCACACACACAAAAGATATTTTGATAGATATTTAAAGCTTAACATCTGTAACCATTGACTTCCATAGTAGGATAAACAAATACAATGGAAGTCAATGGTTACCGGTTTCCAACATTTTTCGAAATATCTTTTTTTTATGTAACAGAATAAGTCAAACAGGTTTGGAACAAGTAAAGGGTGAGTAAATGGTGACAGAATTTTCAGGATTTGAGTGAACTATCCTCTTTAACAACCTGTTACGTCCTGAGACGTATTTCTTTTTTTGGTGAAAACAATGTGCTCTGTGTTTTCTCTCTCTCTCTCTCTCTCTCTCTCTCTCTCTCTCTCTCTCTCTCTCTCTCTCTCTCTCTCTCTCT
>CAIGQV010017602.1:15240093-15259998 GCA_903798115.1 Danio jaintianensis | reverse complement strand
GAGTCTATATGGCTAAAATGTGAATTTTCACTTACTAGTCAGATAGATAGAAATCATTTGAACAAACTTGTAATTGGTAAACGATCGTCTGGATCTAAGTAAAAATATTTGTTTGGAAAAAAATGATGATGAAAAAGATGACTTGATGACATAATTATATTATTTTTTTAAGTAAAATCAAACAGTCAAACCATTTTGTGAAATAATTTATATTTCCTCACATTTGTCTAATGCTAGCTATATTATATTATATTATGTTATATTATATTATATTATGTTATGTTATATTATGTTATGTTATGTTATGTTATGTTATGTTATGTTATGTTATGTTATATTATGTTATGTTATGTTATGTTGTTATATTATGTTGTTATGTTATGTTATGTTATGTTATGTTAAATTATATTATATTATATTATATTATATTATATTATATTATATTATATTATATTATATTATATTATATTATATTATATTACATTCATTTATTTTATTTTCGGCTTAGTCCCTTTATTAATCTGGGGTTGCCACAGCGGTTCATTCCAATTTATCCAGCATATGTTTTACGCAGCGGATGCCCTTCCAGCTGCAACCCATCACTGGGAAACATCAATACACACTCATACACTACGGACAATTTAGCTTACCCAATTCGCCTACACCACATGTCTTTGGACTTGTGGGGGAAACCGGAGCACCCGGAGGAAACCCACGCGAACACGGGGAGAACATGCAATCTCCACACAGAAATGCCAACTGACCCAGCGGAGGCAAGAGAATAATAAGTTGTAAATTGATGGACTTACTATATCCTACTTTTGCATTTGTCCCAGTCTGTCATCATCCTAACACAGTTTTTAATAATGATAGAATATAAAATATTTCAACGCAACCATATAAATATAACTGAGGAAATTTGTCAAACCTTTAACCAGCGGAATGAAAAAAGTAGCCTAATTTCGCGGTAAAACGGCGGACTTGGCAACCCTGTCTGGCGAAACGTAATAG
Source organism: Danio jaintianensis (assembly GCA_903798115.1). Taxonomy (NCBI): domain Eukaryota; kingdom Metazoa; phylum Chordata; class Actinopteri; order Cypriniformes; family Danionidae; genus Danio; species Danio jaintianensis. Next base: position 15,258,987 of record CAIGQV010017602.1, on the reverse strand, counting down.
TGAAGAAACTTTTGAGCGTTATGAAGATTAGTGTGACCGGTTCACTAAGAAGAATCGATTGAATAGAACGATTTGTTCGCTAAACGACCAACCCGATGTTTTATAACAAGTAGCTAACTGACAATCATACAACATTATGAGATGATATATGTCACAGTCACAATCTGTTTTACAGATTATTAGAGATGTTTTTATAGCAATTATTTCTGGGAAGTCAAAGAATTATAAAATATTTTTTTAATCTTTACAGAAAAAAATGGAGGAGGTAATGGGCTAATAGAGATTTAGAGAATACATTTCTCCACATTGACTTAACATTTATGATGATTAAATAAAAATGAAAAAGTGTCAAAGCATTTTGAAATACACACTCAATTTTGCTATAACACTGGGGACTGGGGTATTGTTATGAAAATGTAGTCCTATGATTTCTAAGCATGTGAAATACATTTAGAACAAAAAACATTTAAACAATAATTTTGCTACAATGCCTGTTTGTTAATTCAATTTGGTAATTTATATATTTTTTTTATTTAATTTTGCAATTTATAAAGTGTTGAAAGTCTACTTTACATTTTTAAACAATAGTTTATAATAGCAAATATAAATTATATAATTAAATTTTCATTCATTCATTCATTAATTTTCCTTCGGCTTAATCCCTTTAATTTAATTTTCCTTTTCAACCAGACTTTGCACATATGGCGATGGAAAAAGTACATTTAAACGCAAAAATATATTACATTTAAAAAATAATTTTGCTACTCACGCTTCCAGTTTTGGTCGTAAATATGATACTGCTCCTATAAAAGCTGAAAGGAGAAAGAGATCACTTTAGAAAGGGGCGGAGTGCAATGACTCGCTGAGAAAAGAGGGCGGGACCGTAACGTCTAGCCCTAATACAGGGGGGCGGGGTTAGTCCCTCATGCAGCTCGCGGGGGCGTGTCCGTGGGCGTGGCTTCGACACACACGCTCAGAGGGCAGTCTGGACGCTTGAACTGCATTAGTGCGCCATCGCACATAGAAGAGTCTGTACGCCGAGGCTCACTCGTCAGGATTCCGCGTTGTTTGTCCTGTTTAACTAGTTTTGATTATCTGTGAACGCGCGATTATATCATAAAGCTGTGTAAAGTTTGAAGGATATTGGAAGCTTCCGCCAAGCTGAGCCTGTGTTTTGCTACTATATTCACTCCGTGCTCTTTTGTTTGGAGTGCGATTCCATTGAACTTGGTCTATTGTTGTTGGATGAGAAGCTCAACTTGGCATTGAGGCTCCTGGGACCCAAATACTACATAACAAACAGTGGTAAGTTTTTTTGTTTGTTTTTTTTACATATATTTATATCTTTGTGCGGCTTTTGTAAGGTCCCATACAAAGTTTAAACAAAAGTATGTTCTTTTAGATTAGACATACAATGAAGCTTTTGCTCCTCAAGTGTCTTGCATTGATACGTGTTTGCTGAGGTTTGTCAGTTGTGTTTATGAGATAAAGACACAATTAGTCATTTATTTGAATGCCAACATGACTTCATTACTTGGTCCCACAGATTTTAATAACAATGATAAGATTTTAATGTATTACTGATGTATCAGATACAACTTTAATTTATCGGTGCTCAGACATTTCTCTTGTTTGTGGTTATCCTTATATGCTGTGAATGTGTTCCTTGTATTTCATTGTTTTGTTTGGAGATTGAACTTTATAAATGTTTTCAGAAAAACATTAATTATATAGAGAAATACTTCAATTTTAGTATAAAAGGGAGTGGGAGACATTAGATTAACATAATGTAACAGCAGATAGATGCTGGAAATGGTTCAGAGGCTTATATTTAAATCGTTTTTATTTTAGTTTTGTCTTGGCTTTTATCTGCTGTGTCTGGTACACTCACCTTTGGCATTGTTAAACACACACAGAGGGAAAATGTAGTTGGTAATTTTCTGCCAGGACATTATCCATTAATTTCACAGGCATTCATGTTAACCCTAAAACAGTCTAAAATCTAAACTGACGTAAAAGTAAATTAAGAAGTGCTTTTTTTTTTTTTTAAATAGGAGATTCAGAAAATACATTAATTATATAGATAAATTAAACACTTCAATTTTAGAATAAAAAGGAGTGGGAGACATTAGATTGACAATGTAACTGCAGATAGATGCCAGAAATGGTTAAGAGGCTTATATTTAAATAGTTTTTTTTTTTTTGTCTTGGTTTTTAGTCTGCTGTGTCTGGTACACTCACATTTGGCATTGTTAAGCACACACACACAGAGAATGTACTTGGTAATTTTCTGCCAGGACATTATCCATTAATTTCACAGGCATTTATGTTAACCCTAAAAGAGTACAAAGAAGTGCGAAATTCGAAACTGAAGTAAAACGTAAATTAAGAAGTGCTTTTTGCTGTTGGAGATTCATTTTAATATTTTTTTTTGCTGTTCATGTATTGAATGATATTTAGCCTACTGTTCTTATAGAATCACAGCTTTTCCTTTTCTGTTTTCACCTGTCAGAAAGTAAGGGACAAAATGAGTGTGAAAATGACTTTGCAGTTAACAAAAAGTGATAATTTATGTTTGATTTTAGCATTTGCTGGTTGTTGGGAATGCGATCTTAACAGTTAGACTTTAAGGAGCTTGTGATTTTTAAGTTATAAGTATTGCCGTGTCAAATTCCCAGTGTTGATATTAGGACTATTACTGTACTGAGTTGAAGTGGTAGATTTATTGCACTTCATAACAGAAAGAATTGTTACGTAATGACTTGGAGGAATGAAATGTCCACGTTGCAATGAGACAGGAATCCAGTGAAGTATTCCAAGAACCTCTTCTGGACGTCCAGATGTATTTCCCATATTGTCCTGAACCTAATGGTCGCATCTGTTGCATAATGCATGTGGATCAGATGGCTGCATTTTCACAGTTCGTTACTCTAACGGCCCGAAACTGGCAAGAGCTCTAGTATTGTGAAAGGTTATCAGAGTGAAATTGATTGACCCTAATAGGCTGTTTGAACAGGACAATCAGCTTTTGAGTATCCTGGGCTGACTCTTAAAAAATATATACCGTTTTTTTGTATGTCTATGGGTAAGAGATGCCATTTTGGCATGTGCAAACTGGATTTACAAAAGTGATTTTAGACATGGAAGAGTGTTTAATTGTTTAAAATAATGAGCTGAAAACAAAATGTAAAAATTTGCAGAATTATTTTCCAATGTCACTCAGCATAATTATAATAACAGATTTATGAAAATAAACAACTTATTATTTTTATTAAAGAATATTAATTTGAGTATATTTCTATTAAAATATTTAAAACAACAAGCTTGCAAATGGGAAAAACAGTGGTTTGAAAGAACATCAAACAAAGATTTAAAATGACAACTAATTAGTTCAATTATTTAGTTAGTTAATAGTTCTGTTAATATTTTATTAGTATTAAATAATCAAAGCATTCTTTTGTAAATATGACTGGCAACATTTTTGTTACATATATTTGTTGCTCAGAGAAGTTTGAAGTTTTCCATCTAATTCCTGTTTCAGTACCAAATGATCAGCACTACAGGGTAAGTGGATGTATAATAAACACCTCTGTGTGGTCCAGAACGCTGATCCTTGACCTTTTGACATTTTTGTCATTCTTGGTGTTGATATTTGTGAAAGGTGGCATTAGTGTCTCTTAGCAACCCTGATGTCAGAGCTCTGATAGACAAAGCAAATCGCTATATACCTGGAGTTAAAGCTGTGCAGTTAATATCTGGAGCTCATTGTGATATTCCTGTGTGGAGAGCAGTCAGGGAATGAGACACTTCTAGTCCAAATTGCAGCATGGGAGATGTAGGTCAAGGACGTGGTGTGTGTGTGTATGTGTGTGTTTTAAGGCCAGCCTGCAAAATTCATAGATAAATGCAGTGTGTTCTTTCCCCACTCCTTTTTCCCCTTTCCTTAGTTGTCTTTTTCATCTCTAACTCAAGCTCCATTCCCTCTTTTTCACTTTTTAAAAACTTTTTTCACTTTTTTTCTCATGCATTTATCTGAATTTTACTGCGGTGATTTCTTAAAAACTGACACTTTATTCACCCTAAAAATACCCACAATTATTAATTATTTAGTTCCCCTTATTTAATTTTCCTAATTAAAAAGGATGGTTTGCATTTTTAGATTTAAAAATGTAATAAACCAAAATATAACCTCCATGTTAGAAGTGCAAATTTATAGAGTTGAACAATTTGGCCAAAGTTGGTCATTTTAATACAGGTCTAAAATATGTATTAATTAAAATAATATTCTTAATTATTATGAGTAATATTACAAGTGAAGAAAGGTTTATTATTATTATTATTATTATTACTAAATAAAAATATGCCCAAATTAGACATTTGCATTATTATTTTTAAAATATTGCCATATTATAATATTATATTAAAGTAAATATTGTAAAGTAATTTATTATAAAGTACAGTTTATATTTATGTATTGTACAGTATGGCTGTCCTAATTTCTTCAGTACATTTTAATATGTAAATGGCTGTCAAATTGTAGACATTTAACAGGGTATCCACAGGGTCTTAAATTTCAAATCTAAAATTGTAGGCCTTAGAAAGTCTTAAATTCACTGAAAGAATGTCTTGTAAGTCTTTAATTATTTTAAATTGGTCTTAATTTTGCTTTGTCTATGGAAATGTATTTATATTTACTTTATTATATGTTTTAAAGCTTGTAGTTTAAAAGAAAATGAATATCTATGTTGAAAAAAAAATGTGTACGTGTACAACTAGGGTTTGCTTGTATTGACACATTATTTTAAATGTGTCTAAGAAATACCATTTCTTTTTTTTCTTTTTTTAATGGGGCAAGTAAAAGACGTTTCCACTGGCCCAACCGGCCCATCAGAAAAAATATTTTGCATTTAGCCCTGTTTAAGTCTGAAATTTCATTCAAAATGTCTTAAAAAGTCTAAAATTTGACTTGATGAAACCTACAGAAACCCTAATTTAACCATAAAGCTTTTATGAATCACTGAAACCATCAGATCATTTTGTAAATGTGTGCTTGTGTCTCACTCTGACGCACGCAGTGAATATATTTATTAAACAAGTCGCAGCCTTTTAGATTTGATAATCTCACTTAGCCATATCACTCTCAGTATTGCTTAATCATGCACCATTTCCTGATTTGCTGACATTTTTCTTTTTTACAGAAAACACAAACATATTTTTCAGGCAATCATAATGAAACTCACTGGTTCAGAATAAACACAAATGCAAAAATGTCAAATAAAGCATCATAAACAAAACAATGGCTATATAGATTTGCAGCATCGCTGTTGTCAGTTTAAAAGCAAAGCATAAAAATGTGTCTGTACGAGTATAATTTGTGAATTCATGTTGACTTGAAATGCATCGTCAGCTGTAGAGAGTGTGTATTTTATGGATCTGTAGTAATATAGTTGGCTGCTTGCCTGGTCATTTCTGCTTCTGCTGTGTATGATCAAGCTGCAGCAGTGTACACTAAAGTGCATGTGCATGTGCGTGTGTGTGTGTGCGTGCGTGTGCGTGTGTGTGTGTGTGTGTGACTGTATGGAGATTTTTAGTGTGGTCACTGTGTGTAGAGTCACGTCGGTGGCCTTCATGTGACTCAGCAGCAGGAGTCAGTTGTGCTGTTTCTCTGATGTAATACATCCAGCTGTCGACACACACACACTGCTGGAGCTCTGAATGTCTCTTCAGAGGGACTAAAGTTCAACCAGGGGGGATTTGAAAGCTTAACCTTCATCTAGTTGATCTGCAGATTCATGGGTTCATGTGTAAGTTGTTCGTTACAGTGGTTGGCTAATCATGGGTGTTCCTGGTCTTTAGATAAAAATATGTTAACGCCCACCCAAACAGATTATGTCTGTGAAAAAGACGCTTGCTGCTGTTTTAAAGCATAGGGTTGAAGGTTAACCTGTAAGAGTGAAATGTGTATAAAATAATAATAATAAAAAAAATATATCTATATATATTAGATACAAATATTTAATTTCTAAATATAAAAACATTTTCTGAAATGTTCATGCATAAATTCATATATTCTGTAAATACAAGTTTTTTTTATAGATGTGATTAATCACAATTAATCTATTGAGAGCATTAGTATACTATAGTTTAATGTTTGGTCAGTGCGATTTTTATTTATTTATTTTTTGTCTTTTAATGAAGTGTCTTATGCTCACTACTAATGCTGCCTTTTTTTATTATAAATTCAGCAAAACCAATAAAAAAAGTTAAATATTATTGTAATTTCAAAATAACTGTATCCTGTAAAATGTAATTTAATCCTGTGGTGCCAACGTTGAATTTAGCACCATTTCAGTTTTTGGTGTCACCTGATCCCTCAGAAATTACTCGTACTAAATTTTGCCAATGCTATGGCAATTATATAAGCCAATGATATTTTGAAGAACTCATATTTTACGTTTTTTAAAAAGGAATCTTAAAGAACAGCATTTATTTGTTATTATGTAACATTATAAATAGCATTACTGTCATTTTTGCTCATTTTAAAGCATCTTTTAAAAGCATTTTTAAAAAGTGTATATATTTAAAAATATTTCTTATGAAAATATGCTTTTTTGATAATTTTTATTGAATAAATAAATTTTATTGTGACGCAAATTGCTCTTGTGCATCACAGCATGCTGTTTATTACACAATGATAGGAAACGCCTGCAATCTATTGTTGGGTTTTAATTGGAAGACTTTGAACTTAGGAAAGCTGTTTTATGATTCATATCAGAACTCAAGGGAAAGTAAAAGCTATTTTAACCACAGCTCCATGTCGTGCCAAGAGTCAATATTCTCTCCTCACGTCGTGAACTCAACCGAGGCCTCAGGAATCTGACACAGTAGAGGCAGAGACATGTATTTCTCTGAAACCAAACCTCCCTCTGTCCTACACACTGACCCTCACTGACACCAGGCACTCTTCTGAGTCCACCAAGCTCCATAGGAATCCTGTCATGACATTAACTTTTCCTTTACTATAGTGTTACTCTTGGTCTTTATTAATCCACTTGAGATGAATCTGTCCTTCAATTACTGAGGGCCTGTTTACACCTTTTATTAAGTTGTGTTTTGATTTAATCATTATCATAACTAATATAAACAGACATTAATATTTTGAGCTTGTCCACTTTTGACCACTTCCAGGGTTTTTTCTAGAAGGGATACAGCTTTGCGGCTGGAAGTTAATGAGAATTATTTATGTTATTTATTAAGTTATCTATTAATTGTATTTTATTAACATCTACCCCTACCCCAAACCTAAACCCAACAATCACAGTAATGTAAAAACAGTTATTATGCAGAGTATTATTCATATTATTTATTAAATTACCCATTACATGTTATTTTATTAACGTCTATCCCAACCCTCACAGTAATGTAAAAATATTAATTATTGTTGTACAGTGTCACAAAAAGTATGCTATATTTGAGTATCCACAGCTGTATAAATCTAGATTTTACCCACTTCCAGGGGCCTGTACCATGAAGCCAGATTCAGTTTAGTTTACACCAATACTAGGTTTTACATACCATGAAGGTAGCTCAGCTCAGCTGCTCTGTAATACCATGACAACAAAGAGGGATTACAGTCAAGCTTCCTTCATGTTACCTAAAATTCAAGATGGCTGCAAACTAAATGGAAACTTAACTGGCTAGCCAGCTAATCCAGTTTCATGGTACAGGCCCGAGAGGTCACTGAAAACATTTGGATTGTTTTGATCGTATCGTAGAGTTTAGACGTACTACATCTGCCATATACTACTTTTCATGTCACATTCGTGGAGACACAATTACTAAGTATTTGTACTTCACTATTGTACTTAAGTGCATTTTTAAGTATCTGTAATTTATCTGTCTTTTTTATTTTAGGAAGACGTAAATTTTACTTTGCTATGTATGTTCCAAACCAAATATTGTTCATTTGACTCCACTTTTTTAAGTATTAAAAAAAAAGTATATGACTGTACTTAAGTGCATTAAGTATCTTTTGAATGTATTTAAATTAAGAAAACTTCACTTTTACTTTGCTATATTCCAAAAAATAATTGGATGTTTTACTTTACTACTTTACATAGTGGAGTAAACAGTATTTTTAAAAAGTATATTACTTTACTTAAGTACGTTTTAAGTATCTTTTGAATGCATTTCAATTTTAAGAAAACCTCACTTTACTTTTCTATATTGCAAAACGTTTTACTCCACTACTTTACATAGTGGTATATTGAACATAAATTCAACAGTACTGGTAAATAAATTCAGAGAGGCAATAATTATTTTCTATACAAATATATTTTGCTGAATATTTATATTTTTTAATCAAAGTTCACATTTATCCCGACAGTTGCATGTTCTAGTATTTAAAAAAAAAAGTATATTACTGTACTTAAGTACATTTTTAAATATCTCTACTTTTTCAGAGGGAGTATTTCTTAATATAGGAAACACTACATTTTAACATAATTGGTTGTACTTTTCTACCCAGCTTCTCAAAAGGTATGTTTGATTCATGCACAAGCTGAACCGTGTCATTTTATCCCATTAAATTGGTTTAGAAATCACACTGGATAGTTCGTTTTTTGAAGAAAAGCATTTTAAATCCATTTGAAACCTCAACACAGAATTCATAACAATAAAATAAAGCTGAATTTAGGAATAAAAATATCATAAAGCCCTTGTGATAAAAGTCATAAAGCTAAATTATTGTTGAACGACTTCATTTTGATGAAGAACAAGTTTCTTCACATAGTCCAGTCTGAAGTAAGCTTTTTTAGGTTTCAAGGTGATGATAGTTGAGAGTTTCAGTCTGAGATTCACTGCTGTTTACCTCCCTCATTTTTGAGATGGCATAATCATGATGGTTGTGTTGTGTTTGATAGTGTTGAAAGTGTAAAACCAGTTTGAGTCACTGTAATCATGTATCAACTGAAAGATTGATTTGAAAGATTGGTTACTCCTTTGCACTAATGACAGGTGATCTTTTTTTGGGTTGAGCCACATGTTTCTGGAGTGACAGTATTGGCATCACTCCCTGACTCAAGTTTCCAGTTTGTTTGTATAAATCCAAACCTCTCAGTACTTTATTTCTAATACATGCAACAAGCTAACAACTAGTCTGGCCACATTTCATCTTTAGCTCTTTGCTCTTTTGTCTTGTTTCCAAACTGGTAATGTTGCCATCAGTGTTGGGTAAGTTACTTCAAAAAAGTAATTGATGATCTATTTTTAATGTTATTAGTAGAGACTTTAAAGGAAATATTTTTAAATGTGAATCCCTCAAAAATGGTACAGTTTTTATTAAAAAGTAAACCTTACACTATTTTAAATCTTTTTATTTTATCTTTCCTAAAATGTTGTAAATGTGTATGTTTTTAATTTTATGTAAGTTTTGCCATAAAATAGCCAGAGAAGCTGATATGGCAATCAATCAAAATTCTCTCTCTCAAAAAAGTAATTAATTAAGAATTACTAATTACATTTAAATTGTATTTAAATCAGTTTTCTACTTAATTTGTTTGAAAAGTAACTTAGTTACTATAAGTAATTGAATTACTTGACCCAATAATAGTGCTCAGTTCTTATACGTTTCAATGTATAGGCAATAGAACTGTATTAATTCTTAAATTTGAGTCAAACAGGCCCTTTTACCATAAAAAATGTTTAATAATATATGTATTGAAACATGCAAATTTCAGCATAATGACATCATTTTTATACCATTTATTGTCATCAAAAATTTACCTTAAATGGCTTTCTAATAATGCATTACTTTCACAGTAAGGTACTGTATGTAAATCCACAGTAAATTGATTTGAGTTAGTGTTAGTTGCATTGTTTTGACAGTAAGTCACTGTGATTTTGTGATTCACAAATTTTGTGATATGTGATTTTATTTTAATTTTTTTAATTACTGTGAAATTATAATTATAATTATATTATAGCCATATAATGTGACTTCAGTTGCTTACTAATTACACCCAAACACTGGTTGCCATGTCATTTGTCACTTTTATTACTTGAAATATTTTCTGCATAGGTTATTAATGCTCGTCTTAAGCTTGTTTAACAGCAGAGTTAATGTCGATTAAAAACTATAACGGGCTCTTCATTATTCTGTTATGCTTTATCTCTCCAATGCTCATATCTCTCCTTATCACTCATTTCCAATCACTTTCCTTCTTTCTCCTGAAAAGAGTAACAGGTGGTCTCCCTCAAGCATTTGGAAAGAGAAAAGGAGGAATTCTTTTCTCCATTAGTGTTCATTCCCAACCCAGATGCTCTCGGCTTTGCTTGAGTAATCCAATATCCTTATAGATCCATAACGTATGCCCTCTGTCACTCAGTGTCATTGGGCTCAGTGGAGCCCACAAATGTGGCCTGAATCCGTGGACATGTGATCCATACATGAGTTGAAAAATCATGTGTGGTCTTTTTCAGAATGTTTCTGTTGATTGTTAACAATTTAACAGTTGTGTTTCATTCAGATTAGATAAACAGTGTTTTAATTTGCCTTCATAGGCTCCACACTTGATTGCTATTGCTTTTATTTGGTTTAGTTTAATTTGGTTAAACCTGCATGTCCAGCAGTTGTTGGGATGTTTACTTTTATTTTATTTGACCTTTTTAAAATTAATTTAAAATGCATTTTTTATTTGATAAATTTATTTAATTTTATTCCCAATTTGTCTTATGCACTGTCAGCTAATTATGTTACTTGGTAACTGCTATTGTGTTTATTTATTTATTTACTTATTTATTTACTTACTTATTTACTTATTCATGTTTTTTATTTACTTATTTAATTTATTCACTTATTTATTTACTTATTCATTTTTATTTACTTATTCTTTTATTTATTTATTCATTTATATATTCATTTTTTATTTATTTACTTTATTTTTTATTTACTTATTTAATTTACTTATTTATTTAATTATTTACTTATTTATTTACTTATTTATTTGTTTATTTATTCATTTTTTAATTTATCTACCTAATAATGTTTTTTTTTTTTTTTTTACTTATACTTTTACTTTCTTATTTACTTATACTTATTTATTTCTATAGTTTTTCAAATGCATTTTCAACGATGTTTATGTTTTGGAGTCTGTTCTATGGCAATATATTATATAAAACTCCCATCTTTTTATTTATGTAAAGGAACTGTCTCATACTTCTGATCATTCTTTTATCCTTATACTTCTGTGGCCTGTATTGATTTCTGTGACTATGCTTCCACACTTGGAGTGTGTTTGAGGGCAGACAGTTGGGCGTTTCCAGAGGAGAAACACTCGTATGCTTCAGTACACTCCGACACTGGGTCAGTCAGCGTGTGTATGCTGAAGGTGGAGTGTGTATTGATTAACTCAGTCTAGCTTCCTATTTTAAACGACAGAAATCAATCATGGTCTTTGAGTGTTGTTGATTTCAGATTAAGTGATTTGGGCACCATTTAACACTATTGTTAGTCTGGAAAATAACACCATGGTGATGCTATTTAAACTACATTTTCCAAACACACTGCCTATAGTACCATGATAAACATCAAAATAGTGTAGTTGCTATATTACTTGTGGAGCAGTGCATTCATGGGGACACTTTATAATAATTACACACTATGAACTATTTATTAAGGTTTAGCAAGTCATCATTTATTAAGCATTGACTCTACATTAGTAAGCAGTTTATAAATACAGCTGCAAATGATGTGTTTTTGACATATGAATATAGTAATAGTTACTCTGTATGTTAATAAGTGCTTTATTAAAACAACTTCATGCGGTTTTGTGACCTAATCTGAAGTGAGGACTATTTATGCTTTCTAAATCCCTTTTAAATGACAATTAAAGGCTCAGTTATATTCCAAAAAGAAAAAAAAAAAAGATATGAACTAGAGTGATTCATCATAACAATTTTTTTTTTAAAAATAATTTCGAGATACACAAATGAAACAATCAAACGAAAAATAAATATGCAAAAAAATTACTGTACAGTTTAAACAATGCTGAATAACAGGAGTGTCAAAACACACAATATAAAATTTAATAAAACAACAACAATATAATAATTTAACAATAACAACGATAAAAGGTGTCAATGTTATTCAGCAATGTTTAAACTGCACAGTCATTTTATTTTTAGATTGTAATGATTTGTTTTTTCATTTGATACTAAGCCTTTGATTGTCATTTATAAGGGAGTTTACAAAGTATAAATGGTCCTCACTTTAGACTAGGTAAAAAAAAAATGCTTGGAGTTTGTTAACATACAGAGTAGGGCTGCACAATATTGGAAAAACAACACATATGTTCTTATTCTGCGATATGAATACAATTTCACTAGATGAGTTGAATAAATGTTTATAAAGAATGTATAATTTTAGATTGGTTGAATTGAATTAAATAAAAAGCATTTGTAGTCGAATTGTATTCGGGTATGCAGTAATTGAATAATCAAATGTAAAATGATACTGCAATATCTTCGTTTTATTAACAATTCAATAAAATTAATTGTTATTAATTTGTCAAAGTTACAAACGATACACATTCTTATGCCTGAATGCTTTTAAAACCCTCACACAGTCACAGACCTCAAAAAACACTTGCAAAATGATCGATTAGAATCCAGACTCTTCATTGCGTATACTCGCGATGTGACTATTGCGATTCATCACATTGCGATATCGATGCTGAAATGATATATTGTACAGCCCTAATACAGAGTAACTATTACTATGTGCCTGAAAAAAATATATATAAATGTTAATTTGAATAGTTTAATCATTTACTTACTCATTCTGAAAGATCTTAAAAAAACGTCAACTACTCCTAAATAACTGGTTTGTAAATAATGCGATACTTAATTTAGCAATGAAAAATGTATCATTTACAAAGTATGAAAATGCGATTATTAAACATTATGAATGGACTTATAAGTCAAGAATGCAGCATTTGTAGCTGTATTTATGAACTGCTTACTAATGTCTATTAATGTAGAGTTTTGCTTAACAACTGATGAACTGATGAAGAGTTGCTTAACAACTGATGAACTAACTATTTGCTGAGGCATAGTGTGCAAGTTACTATAAATGTTTACTGATAATTATTCTGGTAAATTCTAATAATGGTGACTGTGCTTTTGCCTTGAGAAATAGTTTTCCCTCCGCACTAAGTTTTAGAGCTATTGCTTATTTCTGACCAGGAACATCTGCTTTCTGGTAAAGTCAGTGGAGTTTTCTTTCTTCTTCAGATCTACTAGAGCTGAACCACACTGACAGCTGTGCATTAGACTATACCGTCACCATGTTGAGTCACTGCTTGACAGGATTTGCTTGGCTTTATCGGTTAATGAGTAAGTCATGAGAGAGCTTGTTATTTTAGTTTTTTTTAATTGTGATTGACTAATGCTTAGTAGATGGTGTCAAGTCACAATTACCATAATTATGAGTTTCTGACTAGTAAAACATGTTTCTTTCAAACCTTTTGTTTATATATGTGTGGAATGTTCTCATGAGCTAAATGCAAAAATACACCAGTTTGAAAACATAGTCAAATTTCAATTGTTGGTGTGGTGATCTATGTTTTCTGCGATTGAAAGGGATCGTTCACTTAAAACTGAACATTCTGTCATCATTTAGTCACCCTTTACTTGTCGCAAACCTGTTTGAGTTAATTTTTTCTTCTGTCAAACTCCAAATAAGTTATTTTGAAAAAATTGGACCACTGTAACCACTGTCACCATATTTGTTTTTGCTACAATGGACGTCAATGGTTGCGGGCTTTTAACATAAATATCTCCTTTAGTGTTCAACAGAAGCTCATACATGTTTGGAACCCTGTTGAGGGTGAATAAATAGTGGGTTTTTATTTTGGGGTAAACTTTAACTCTTTGACAACATCAAAAGTGAATCACAAAAAACAAATCCAGGGATTGTGAAGGCTTGACTCCATTGAGACATAATGATGCAACGTAATTGAGGATTTCTAAAAAAATTCTGTGGTGACACAATTTTGCAAAAAGACTTGAATCAGGCCACATAATCATGGAATCGTGGCTCCTTCTGCATATTCCGATTGTTATGTGTTATCTTTTTTTTTAATGATTTTGTTAACCCTTGTGTGCTGTTGGGGATGTTTTTATTCACTCTGGGGCGACTTGAGGCTTAATTTGGCCTCAACTTTCTCTGTTTTTCAGCAAATTAAATGTTTTTTTTGTTAACAATTATTATTTTGACATATTTTGGGAAAATGCTTGGAAAATTCTGTTCATAATTTTTATGGACAGATTTTCAAGGCGCAGCCTTGGGCTGGAGGGGGTCTGGTTCGGGGACCACAGGATCTCATCTCTGTTATTTGCAGACGATGTTGTTCTGTTGGCTTCATCGAACATGGACCTTCAGCATGCACTGGGGCGGTTTGCTACCGAGTGTGACGCGGCTGGGATGAGAATCAGCACCTCCAAGTCCGAGGCCATGGTGCTTCACCGGAAAAAGGTGGCTTGCCATCTCCAGGTTGGAGGAAAGTCCTTACCCCAGGTGGAGGAGTTCAAGTATCTTGGGGTTTTGTTCACGAGTGAGGGAAGGATGGAACGTGAGATTGACAGGCGGATTGGTGCAGCGGCAGCAGTAATGCGGTCGATGTACCGGTCCGTTGTGGTGAAGAAAGAGCTGAGCCGAAAGGCAAAGCTCTCGATTTACCGGTCTATCTACGTTCCTACTCTCACCTATGGTCATGAGCTTTGGGTCATGACCGAAAGGACAAGGTCTCGGATACAAGCGACCGAAATGAGTTTCCTTCGCAGGGTGGCAGGGCGCACCCTTATAGATAGGGTGAGGAGCTCTGTCACCCGGGAGGAGCTCGGAGTAGAGCCGCTGCTCCTCCACATCGAGAGAAGTCAGCTGAGGTGGCTCGGGCATCTGTTTCGGATGCCTCCTGGACGCCTACCTAGGGAGGTGTTCCAGGCATGTCCCACCGGGAGGAGGCCTCGGGGAAGACCCAGGACACGCTGGAGGGACTATGTCTCTCGGCTGGCCTGGGAACGCCTCGGGATCCCCCCGGAGGAGCTGGAGGAAGTGTCTGGGGAGAGGGAAGTCTGGGGTTCTCTCCTAAGACTGCTGCCCCCGCGACCCGGCCCCGGAAAAGCGGATGAAAATGAATGAATGAATGAATGCTTGGAAAATGTTCATAAATTCAACAATACACTCTGGGCAAATTGACTACCCTTTCATTAGGTTCGTGGTTGATTTTGAGAGAGAGAAACCTTTGTGCACTTATCTGAGAAAATCTAAATAAGCAGCTCAGCTCTCACACCATAGTCAACATAGTAATTGTATTTATGCACACACACTATAATCTGCTGTTTTACTCCATAGAACTCCATATAAGCCAGAAACTTTTTTGCCCAGGCCTATCTAAAGGGGTTAATCCTGCCAACTGATGATCAAAAGTAAAAATGCTAAAAAAAACTTCCCAACAGGGAAAACCAGCAACAATCAAGAAATGTCATTATAATGGAAGTCAATGGGGCAAAAACAGCCACCAACATAACGAAAGGGTAGTACATTTGAACAGTACACAAAGGTTAAAGAATATTAAAATAAAGTACTTTAATAGTAATGGCATTCATTTTACCTTTAAAACTGAGACAATCCCCAAGTAATCCCATAATTATGGTACTTTAAACATGATGCGAATGCACACAAACTGTAACTAACAGATTAACTTCTCTTGAAGCTCAACATGTCCAAAGTCCCTTTAAGGCAAGTCATTTCACTCGGCGGCCATTTTTGAAACACCTCTCGGGCAGTATGCTCGGGCATTCTGTCTGAATGGGGAAACATCAAATTCTCCTGCTTGCCAAGCTTACTATTGAATTTCATATTCGGAATCAACAATAAAATTTAACTGTCTCTTTAGTTTCATTTCTAAACATCCAAATCACACAAAATCTGCAGAAACTCACGTCTGGTTCGAGCCCCTCCCCCAGAGTATCGTCAGTATACAGCGATCGATGATTGGCACCTGTACTAGTAGGCAGGGCTTTATTCACCATATTGACCGTTACACTTTTCCCCATTCAAAAAGATACGAGTGACATGTCTTGTGTATTCTATAGTCTTTGACATGTCGGAATGTGGATTTTAAAGATCAACAAGTGTTCTTTTTGTAGAAAAGAATTGTAATAAAAATCCTGGAATCATTCATTTAAAGAAAAGAAAGTCAAATACATCTCGAAATTTCATGGAACTGTTCATTTTCTTGGTTTAAAATATATTGTGATACAATGAGTGCTTTCTAAAGTAGCCACATGATACACAGTACAGTAAATACTGCAGTTTGCTACAATAAGGAGATGGTTTAACTGCTTTTGCAATTAGAAAATTTTTTCCTTGTTTTTTTTCCATGACAATGTTTTTAAAATGATCCATGTTTACACATCCATATTAACAGTGTAGTAAACAACCAGTACCAGTAAGGAAATGTCTGAACAATGATTTTGGCTGAAAACATTGTGTAGAGACTACACAGGCCCTTTAGAGTACATTGTTCAGGAAATTTTGAACCCATTGTTTTGCAGTGGATTTTAACGAAACTATAGGGAAAAAATGAACCAGTCCCTCTGAAACAAATACGCTAGTTGTGAACATACCTTAGATAATTATAATTGTAACTTGTGTTTGTGTAAAACATTGCAGCATGTGTGATTTTTTTTCTTCCAGTAAGTTGTTACATGGGGTTATGGAAAGTCCTGATATTCTCATTTTAGGCCATTCAGGTGGTCTTTTTCCAAATGAAAACTATATTGGGTGAGTTTCCCATAAATGTGTAATCTCATTCCGTCTTTGGGAGCAGACTGAAACTTGTTCGGCATGTAAAAATTTCAATAATTAATCACTGAAAGGTGCATATTTGGGTTTCTCAAGGGCCTTTTATATCCTTTCGATGCCATTGGGGAATTCCTGTGAGCAGAACAGAAAGTTGTAAATTAGAGACTGTCCTTTTCATGGGTGCTGGCTTGAGAAATGCGGCTTGACTGGTGTCTTGTGTACCTGTGAAGACGGGCTTTATAGTGTCTGTAATGTGGAACACAAACAACGTGAGCTTCCTTTGCCAATGACTCATGCTGTAGACACATTTATCGGTGTACATATCATGTAGGGAGATATATAGAAACAGCAGGAGTGCTGAAAATGGGTTTTCGGATTTGTACAGCATTTTGTCTTGTCTAAACCGCTTCAACTTTTGAACCTCAGAGTTCCAGAGGGAAAAGATGAATGACCAAAAGTTGTCCAAAGCCTGCGTTTCACAATTTTGAAGATATTTGGGGATGTCAGCTGAGAAAAATCCTCTTTATTTGTTTGTCTTGAACAAAGTGTTTCATAAATTGTAGAATTGTGAAGGCTGGAGGAGCATGATGGGTCACAGATGGGGAGATTGGGGGAAACTGTGTCACTTTTTTTACTTAAATTGCTAGGTAATAAGAAATGAGTGCACAAAGTGTGATTTTGCTGCACTTCATTCATAAGGTCATAAACTGCTCAGGAATGATTTAACCCTATACATATTTAAAAATGTTTTCGTATTTTGTGATTAACCAGTGTTTTCCATTTATTTACGGTTGTGAATTGCATCATGGGAGCTTGATGTCTGCTCTGCTCTTCTCATTTAACTCTACTGTTTAACAAAGTGACTTTTATTGACATTTTAGTAGTTTGAAATAATATAATGTATAAGACATAATATATAGAGAAATAAGTCTGTAAAATAACAGAAAATGTACTAGTAGTTTATTACAAGGTTTTTGTATTGTAATATACAGACGATATATCACTTTAAACTATTGAAAATGTTAATAAAGGTCACTTTTTCCAACTTTTCAAGGTTAAAAGTTGTTGGAAGAAAGATTAAGGGAAAAATATCAAATAAAAACACGAATTACAAAATACGGAAAACTAAAGCTAATTTACAGATATTTGTTCAGTGTGTAATGTTTGCTGTTTCATATTTGATGAACAAATGAGACTCTAAATTATCAACATGTTCAAAATGTACTGTATGTTGTTGCACACAATCTGATTGCTAGGTGCATTCATACTTTTAATGAACTAATTAAATTTAGTTTTAATGAAATAGTTCATACTTAAAAATATATACCTTCAGTATGTGATACAAGTCTCTCGTTTGCAGTAAAATCTACTTGATTTTTTTGTTTTAGATAAACACAAACTGATGAATTATTTTGATGAATACTAACTGATTGTAAGCAACTGAATAATTTCATCTAAAAGATTAGAAATGTAGTATTTTTGCTCAGTTTGAGCCAAGATCATACTATATACTCCACACATTTTTTTAAGAAACGTTTGTCAAAAAAAAGTAATGTTTTATTGGGTTTATATTCTTATTATTTTAATATAGTGAACTTTTGTCCACCATTAAATCTCTTTGTAATATTAATAGTTCTTGTAAAACTACATATACCATGATATAATTTTAAATGTGCCACTTTGTCAAAATGTATTTTATGAAAATATAACATTTTATATCATTAAATAGATATAAATTCTTGAATGTTTTCCTCCAAAACCTTAATTTCTCTCTGATTAAAGAAAGTCTCTTCAGTCATTTTCTTGCACTGAATAAATAATCAATAAAGTTTCTATTATAAATATAAAATATTCCTTAAAGAATTACTGATATAATGGTCCCTTCTAGAGTTTTCATGTGACATCAGTTATGCATGTATGAGGTGTCATTTGATTCTCTATCTATCTATCTATCTATCTATCTATCTATCTATCTATCTATCTATCTATCTATCTATCTATCTATCTATCTATCTATCTATCTATCT
>CAIGQV010017602.1:15210331-15240083 GCA_903798115.1 Danio jaintianensis | reverse complement strand
AGGGTTATGGTTTAGGGTTTAGGGTTATGGTTTAGGGTTTAGGGTTAGGGTTTAGGGTTAGGGTTAAGGGTTTAGGGTTAGGGTTAAGGGTTATTGTGTGTTAGGGTTAAGTTGCATATAGGTAAGAGGGTAAAAGCGAGTTTCACCCTCATTTGTTTCACCCTCATTAGAATATTCGATATGCATCATTAATAATATGATTGAGCTATTTTTTCTAATTGGACATGTTTACAGACTTGTATCATTGGCCTTATTTTCTATCTGTCTAATAAGATGTTGGATGCAAATGCCTTCAGAGACTGTGGCCAGCCTGTTGGCGCTCAGCACCTCTGCCAAGATGGCACCACCCAATGCGTGTCTGCTTTTCTTCAACACTCTCATGCTTGCGTCCCAGACTTTCCAGCCCCAAGACTGCTGAAAACACCCAGAGAAGACGCAGCCCTTCTGGCTCACTAGTTCCCATTCTCCTCTGTCCCATTTGGAAGGGATTATAGGCCTAAACTCCAAACGGTTGCTCTCCCTAACAGTTCAAATGAGATTATGCCGTTTGCACTTGGAAAACCGATTCTTATTTGCACTCTTTTCAACTTGGTTTGAAGTCGTCTGTGCAGAATTACACAGCTGTGCGAGGATTGTTGGCTAGATCTGAACCCATGGGCTTTTGGCAGAGGAAGACGGCAGGAATGTGCAGTGGAAAGGATGTGGAAAGTTAATCATCTACTTGATTAGTAGGGCCATGGGTCTGACTGTTTATATGCTGTGATTACAGAGCTGCGACCTTCACCTTGCACAACACTTACTGACAAAGTATACCATTAGAGCTTCTTTGAGGAAAAAGGTAAAGCTTCTTTTAAAGGGGTTATGAATTACCTCTGTTTTTTTATTTTGTATGTACGCTGAGGTCCACATAAAAAGTTGAGTATTTTATATCAAAAATCATCCAAATTTAGAAGTAACAGACTATTTTCTGTGCTGTTTTTGACCCCCTCATCAGAACGCTCTGTTTAAATAGGTGTGGCTTATTGTAGACTCAGAAGTAAATGCATACTGCTCTGATTGGCTCAAAGTTTTGAATATTAACATTGGTGATCAGGCAGCGAAGTAGTAGCAGGCATCAATCTTCTGTGGAGGCGGGGCTTATCCACCCTATGACATCATAAAATAGAACATTATAAAACCTGTCATTTTGTCAGACTGCCTTCAATATAAGTTTTTTTTTAGAGTAACGGAAGAGTGTTGGGTTCTGATACTTCTTGGATGTTTACAGTATATAGACATTTGACCTCTTGTCAAAAAAATCATGGGAGTTTTGATTCGCAGTTCATGACCCCTTTAAAGGTCTATCATTGCATGTAAAGTCATACTGTAGCAACCCAGACACATTATAAATGCATGCTTCTGCCCTTTTCTGCAATACCTGAACTTTTCAAACACAATAACAAGAGGCAGTATATATTTGTTTTTCGATTTTAAATGTGGGTTTATTTGAACATCACCATGTCATAAAAAACATGCATGTGGGTCTAATATACTTGCTCACAATATGATGTTGCATTGCTTGTTGCATGTTCCACATTATTTTAAAGCAAAATGTCAAGTGTCTTGTACTAAATACTGTTTAACATGGCTTTGGTAATGTTTTATGTTATTTGTTGTATATATAACCAAAGTTTAGAAATGAAATGTCCAGTAAATGTTGCTAATGCTGTCAACCTGTAGCATAAAACTACCTTAAATTGTACTAATCATAAAAGCAAATGCGAGATGAAAACCTGCATCGCTGTACCGGGTGATCTACTGAGCAAGTTTACCATGTCAGAAAAGCTATACATTTGATAGATATGTGACTCAAATGTTACAATTTGTTTACAAATCATGCACAATGGTAAAAGTTTATAATAACAAAGCTGATAACACAATATCATGCAATAATAATTTCTATGAAAAGAAGCAAAAGTTGGTGGTGTTTTCAGATCCTAGTGTTCATTTAACCTGGAAAATGGTGTACATTAATGCACAGTAGGGATGCACTGATTTGGAAATTTGGATATTTGCCATATTCATTCATCGAAGAAGAAATAAAATCATAAAAGTTTAAAACCTCTTGTGAGTAAATGGTGAAGAAATGTACATTTTTGGGTGAACTGTCCTTTTAATAATTGATTTTCTTATTTGGCTGATATAGCAATAGCATTAAAAATATATTATTTATTGTCCAATATGGCCTCCGATATATCATGCAACACTAAGGTAAATACTACATTTTTGCAGAAATGTAGGCAGAGTCACATAATTATTGCTGGATTAAACTCTTAAAGGTGTGTTTGTGTGTGGCTTGTGAACCCTCCCTGGTTTAAACACTGTTTTTTCTACATTCTGGTGTGTAATCCTTGTGGTTAGTTTTAGCATGTTTGGCAGAGAAGCGCAAAGCAAAAACACACACACACACACACACACACACACACACACACAAAGTATATCTGTTTACCCCGCTGGCTGCTGAACGTCAACTCTGCGAACACATCATATCCTGCCTAGACCAAGCCAAGAGAAAACTTTCACAAACTAGACTGGGAAGCTGATATACTGCACACTGTGGTTGAACTCAGAGTTGTTTTGTGTCTGTTTTTTTTTTTTGTCCTTCAGCTTGATGATGGAGTTATAATCTGCTAATGGTTCTACTGTTTCCTTGTAATAGTTTACCTGAAAATGAATAAATAATTTATTCAGCCTCATGTCATTGCAAATTTGACTTAGTTTGCAATGCATTTTCAGTTTGAGCGCAAACGTTGTTTTATTTAATAATATGCATGTCATTCATTTGAGGGTATTTTTAATGTAGGTTGATGAGGACTGGAGCTTTTGAGTTTTACAGTGTTTTTTTTTTCACCACTGTAAAACTTGAAAGCTCCAGTCCACATCCACTTACATTAATATTATACTAAAGTAGATGACCTGGATTTATTTTACACATTTTTATATTGTATAAAGTTGGTATGACTTGTGAAACAGGACAGGAGCAGGCTAAAATCTTACAAAAGAAAAATAGTAATAAAAACAAAACGTATTCTTCAATTTGTCTGGACAAAGTCTTTTCAGATAAGTCATCTGGTCTAGATCACAGAAAGTGTCTTGTTCTTTTACAAACCTTTAGTAAAAATGTACTATACTTTAATATTACTTTCTTTAATAATACTAATAAAACTCAGGTTGCAAATATTATATAGGTTCTAGCATATGCTTGGATTTTATTTATATATTCATTCATTTTTTATATTTATTTAGAGTAAATGTTAAAATGGAGTAATGTTATTTTTTTAAATAATCAAATGTTACACTCAAGTTGCATTCTAGCTGTTTTTAACCCAAAAAGTGATGCAAATTGTTGCATTATGTTAATAGTTTGTGCCACTTTTCTTTTTGTAACTCTGAAAAAGACATCATATTGTCATATGATGTCTGTAGAATTGAAATAAAGTAGTCATTAGCTACGTTTCCATCCACCTATTTTTATATAAAAACACATGCGCATAACTGAGTAGGATAAACTTTTTATTCGATAAGAAAAAAATGTGCATGCATATTCCATGTATGCGCATAAAAGTCATGTGATTTTATTATAAGAAATCATGTGATGATAAAAATGTGTGTGAATGGATAAACCAGCAGGCTCAGCACACTGTAAAGCATCTGAAATGTTGTTTTGGTCATTCTAAAATGCCTTAACCGTTTCAGTATTAGTGTTATTATAATATTATTGACCTCCAGAACTGTCAAAAGCGTCTGACGTCTTCTAACGCCCCCACACGTTCATTGCGTGTTGGCAATGTCTTCTCAGGGCGCAGGTCATTTGTTAAATCAGGAAAAGATTCACGCAGCTTCTCCTACAGCAGTAAATTCCGTTTTTACTGTTGATATTTGGCGCCAGTTAATCAGAAAGTGGCGATTTTGTTCTCTTTGACTCGTTGGATGAAAACGCCACTTTATTCGCACATCTTTTATGCAATTTTCCAGTTTTGCGCATAAAGTTAATGTGCATTTTTGAATGGAAACATAGCTATTGAATACTTTTATGCTGTTTGTGTCTGTGTCTATGTGTGTTGTTGTTATTTGCTTCTGTGTTTGTCTATTTTACTTTGTTAGTTTGTTTTATTATGGTCTCTCATGTTCCAGTTATGGCTCCGCCTGTCAGTGGCTATTGGTTAATGAGCTGGCAGTTAGGTTAATTATTTAATTTGTTTTCTAGATCTGCTTTGATCATTATTTTAGTTGTGTCGTTTAAAATAAATGTCGCTAATGACAAATGTCATTAATGGTAATGTCATTTCTTTTTAAATTTTTGCTTTTAATTCTTCGTCAATAAATTAACTTTGATTAGGCCTGTCACGATATCTGTTTGTTGTACGATATATCGCGCCAAACTATATTGCGATAAACGATATTATTGTCATTTTAAGACAATTTTATGCCACTCATTATATAATGCCATAATTACAATATAATCTCATCACAATGCAAGTACACTCTTCCAAAGAACTCATAATATTTTATTCTTAAGAATATTTTATTTAATTATAGTCATTTTAACAATTGAATAATTAGGAATTGGAATCAGAATGTAAAAAATCATATCCTAAATAAATAATAATAAATGTTAACAAAAAAGTTCAAGGTAAAAAGTAACAGAGGCTGCAATATCTGCTACCAGACCTATTTTCAGTTGACAGACACCCACATGAAAATATACTATAGTAATTTATAGTAAATACTATAGTTTTTTTTTTTTTTTTTTTTTAACCACACTAACACTGACACCTCCAATAGAGATAGAGAGATGTTGTACAATCAGCTAAAATGTTGCTAGAATTGGTTTTTAATGTATGGGCGATATATATTGCATCACCAAAAATGATTGAGGTCATGTTCATGTGTTGTGTGATAAGTTGATATATTGATTAATGTCACTGGCCTAACTTTGATTTATTTCATTTTTTTCTCATTTTGTATTTGGCTCTGTTGGCTTAACAGGAGTTTTTGTTTATTTAATTATTTTTATTACGTAATATTGTCCTCTTCAGAGTTCAAATTCTACTTTCATTCTGATTTTATTTGCAAAGAACGATAAGAGGAGTTTTCAAAATGTCAGCTTTTCCACACACTTTACATTTCCAGCATTGTTTGCATTCGCGTACATGCAGGTTTTGGTCGCTCTGTGTTTGTATCAACACAGCTGCAGGAGTGTGTGGCTCTCTGTGTTGGTTTGAATGGATGTAAACACATTTACATTTATCACTGTTACATTTATGGGTGTGTATGAGGAGATTCTATTGGTGGATTCAGTGGGTGTTTTTCATGTACATCTTCATTTGTTTATTCTCTACTTTATATCAGAGTCTATATGAAGCCTCGGGCCTTAACAGGAAAAACTGGTTGTAACTAGTTAATAATAACATCTAAAAACAGTACAGCTTTCAGCCAGATCCTGGTTTCAATGAAAGTGAGTTATAGCCCACATGCATGTTCACAAGAAAATATTTTGAATATTACCTGGCTGGAGTCATAGAACTATTCCTCTGGAAGTGCAATATGAATATGATCATCTTAAATGGGGGGAAAACACAGAAAACTGACTATATAGGGTAAAAAATATAGGGTTTCACATAATTCATTCATGTTACCCCAACACATATAGATTAAGTTAAAGTAACACATTTAAGTAGATTGAACATAAAACAATCAGGGTTTCCCAATAAAATCTCCAGAATTGTGTTGTTTAAACTCCTTTTAAATAAGTAGTTTGGACAAAAATAGTTTTAAGTGTGTTTTTTTTTTTTAAGACATTTTGTAATATAAACACTATTTTCTCATTTAATTATTATTTTTACTTACACATTTATTTAAAGTAAACAAGGCTTTAATAAAAGGCAGTTTAATAATAATAATAATAATTATTATTATTATTATTATATTGTTTTGTAATGTAATTATATTGATTTACTCATTTACTCATTTATGTAATACATTTCATTTTAATCAATTTATATTTGCTATTATTATTATTATTTGTTGTTGTTGTTGTTGTTTTTTTAATCTTTAGCATTCTTTTGTAGTCCAGTTTAAACACCCCTGACCTAAATTATACTATTGAATAATATGATTTTTGGGTGCTTTAGACCAAAGACTATGAAATAATGGAATAATGTTTTTTGTAGTAATTTATTGCTTTCATGAGATATCAAGATTTTTACATTTATTTCTTTAGCAGATTATTTTATCCAAATCAACGTTCAAATGTGGATTAATAGAAGCACTTAAAATCAAAAACCAACATGTTTAAATTTTTTAAACAGATTTAATGTACATTAACAACCACCCAGTGACATAAAATATTATTAAATATACAGACAGATGACAGATAACAGCTTCACTCAGAATGAATGAATGAAGGATTTGTCAGGAATATCACACTCTGGTGCCCTGCTCTGCCCTCATGTTTGTTAATACTATATATACCTACAAATCAGCCTTAAACGGGCAATATTGTGATGGTTGTTTATGACTGATTTGACCATTTTGCACCAGACAGACAGAAATCTTTAGTGTTTGATGGTTTGACATCATTAACCCCTCTATCAGCTGAGATTTTTTTTTTTTTTTAAGAGTCTTAAAGAGATTATCTGGTGTGTTTGTCTGGATTCTAATCAAATGGTGAGTGTGTTTCAATCCTGCTGTCCTAGTTCTCAATGAATGACAGACTGCCACAGGAATATACAGCATTTGAACCGTCATTTAAAGAAGACTCTTACTATTCTGTGTCACGTTGTTTAAATGCACAACAGTCTGATCAGGCATACTTGGAACAAGAATCATTTGATGACTTCTCTGTTATAGTGATGCACCAAAAATGCAAATAAATTGTCATTTATATTTTTGAACCATTTTTCAAATTCAAAATATGTATATTGTTTAATTTGTACATAAACATATCTGCATGTACCATATTTAGACGTTTTCATTATTTCTTGCTTTCGTGCTTTCTTCATTGCTTTATGATTTACATCATTCCTTTCATTTTTTCCCTTTGACTTTTATTTGCATTTGCAAACATTTTAATCTGTTTAATCTACTTATTTGCTTTGTGCTGTACATCCAAAAAAGATTAAAATAAAATAAAATAGAAACAATAAACTTTAAAATAATGAATTATTTCTGCTAAACAAAATAAAAATGTAATTGTTTTATTTCAGCTAGTTGAAAATGAGAAACATTTAATTCATTGGAATCTGATTTACAGTGATGAACTAAAATAAATAAAACTTAAAACCAATAAAAATTTACAATAATAATTAAATATAAATAAATGTATTAAAAACGAGTCTATATTTTTACATAGTAATTCTTAAATCATGATAAGGAGTTCTATAGTTCTGCAGCACATTAAAAGAGAGCTGCTTTAGTGGTGGAGGAACAATTAAGAATAGAAGAATAGAGCAAAGCGCTACCCTTTTAAATGATCACTCTTAAAAGTTTCAAACAGATCTATAAATAAAAGTACTGTAACTTTAAGTGACAGCTAGTCTCATCTGACTTCCTCTTTATGCAAGAAACTGACGTCATGAGTTTAAAGCAAAAATGATACTTGTGGTAGATTTGTGAATCATTTATTTTTCCCAGTTTTAAAGCTGACATATCATGTCTCCTTTCATAAGATCTAAAATAAATCTTTTGTGTCCCCACAATGTTTCTGTCAAATTTTAGCTTAAAATACACTACATATAATTCTATATAGCTTGTCAAATCCCCCCCTATTTTGGTGTGAGCAAAAATATACAGTTTTTGTGTGTGTCCCTTTAAATGCAAATGAGCTGCTGCTCTCCAAATGAGGGCGGGGCCTTTACAAGCTATTCTGACACTCAAATTAAACCGGCTGCGGCCCTCCAGGAACTGGCTTTGACAATTGTGGGTTAGCGGATACATTTATGTAGTTGTTGTGGAGTAAAATTGATTCAACTCAACGACTAGCATCCTACTTCTCTGTTCTGATGTGCTGGAATTTGCAAGTAAACATTACACAATTAGTAAAATTCTCTTATCTTTACAGAAAATGTAAAAACTGACTGTATAGTCACCTGACTATACAGTGGATAATAAATGTGCATTTATGTGCTCTGACAATGAATGTTTTCAGGATTAATCTAGTTAACATAGTCCTGGTCTCTCTGCAGCCAGAAAATATTAGTAGCTTTAGCAACATTAGCTGTACATCATGTTAACAAGCACATTCAGACAAGAAATTTAGAAACATTTGCTAATTAGGATGCAACATACTTGTTTTAGATATGACGTTAGACCATGAAGCATATATACTGACCCATCCACTGTAAAAAAAAAAAAAAGAAAAAAGTTGACTCAACTTAAAATTGTAAGCTGCACAGCTTTTTTGATTTTACTTTTAACCCAAGTACTGCACGTAAATCAATTCTGATTCATTAATATTCTGAAAATCAACAAAAAAGCTCTGCCTTACAATTTTTAATTGAGACAACTTTTTTCTTTCTCGGCATAAAATGTATATTGTGCGCAAATTTATAATGCTTTACTGACATCTTTTGGCTCTTTTCTCTTCAAAAATTAAATTCAGCGACAAAGTCCTTAATGGTTTGGATGTCATGAGTCTATGGTGCAGTCATATTTGTTGATATTTCTAAACGTTTCCTTCGTTTTTCACTAATTTTCCATATGCTTGCAGAGAAAGGCTTATTAAAGAAAGTTCTTCCATTGTCCTTTTTTACGTTTTCTGGATTGGTAGATTCACCTAATTATTAGATTACAGCACTTAAGTAGGTTAAAACTCAGATTTTTATAAAATATGAGCAATTCCATGCAAATGTCAACCTTGCCATCTTGCCAAGCTCTCACCAAAATAGCAAAGTCTTTTTACTTTACAGTACTGTAAAAATACTCAATGACTCTGTCAATGTTTTCAAACAATTACATTTGATTTACCAAAGCCACACAAGAGCCAATTTCACATCTGTCACATCCATAACGGAGAGGCGTCACATCCCTAACGAAGCTTTTTCCTCATAAATGCAAAAAAATGTTAAGTCAAATCAATTTTTATTCAATAGAGAGCCAACTCTTATCCTTTTGGTTAGCATTGTTTCTTTTGTTTTGTGCAGTTTAATTCACAGAATTTCCACAAAGTATGTTGTATTGTGTAAACCTGCTTACTTTTTTGGTCACATCCATAATGTATGTTTATTTTCCTCATTTAAAAGATAAAAAAATGTTTACAGGTTGAGATTTTTCCACTCTGTGGTTAGTTGTTTTGGAAAATATAAACAGATGTTTCAATATAATGTTAACATGTATACTTTCTCTGAAAATTTGTTTTCAATTTTTACTGCAAATGTCATATCCATAACACTGAAATTGCTCATATGCCCTTTAGCCTCTTATTGTGTGTACATAAAAGTCCATTATATAAATACCCAAAATCCCCCCCAATTTTTTTCTCCTTCCTTTACCCACAATCCATCCCTTGTTGTTCTACCATGGCTGCCATAACGGCCTCCTGCCAGACAAGTCAGACTAATATATTATTTCTGGTGCGGGTGTTTGTGTGAATGTTTTGAAGAGCAAGACGAGGCCCTGCGGATGTGTGTTCAGACCCTCACTGAGTCTGAACTCCAGTCTCCGCACAGCTGTAAAGTTGAGAGTTGATTTGTACACACACGTCCAGAGGGATCTTTAGATGGTGCGTTTGTCTTTCAGGGCTTTGCTGTTAGGGTTTTTTTTATTGATGTGTAATGATGCTGAACACAAATGACATGCTCTGAAATCCCCCGAGTGTAGCTGCTAATGAAGCATTTAGATGCTGTGATTTGCTGGAAACAGGCATGAACAGGACCAAAGGAACTCGTCATTCGTTTCCGGGAAGCTTGGTTAATTCATTCAGGATGGCTGAAGACCTGTGTAAAATAAGAATTTAAAGTCAGTTTGCTGTTGTTTTTTTTGCTGCTGTTGTTTTTTTATTATTATTAATTTGTTAGTTTCATATTCCTATATGCATGCATGGATGTTTTATTATTATTATTATTATTATTATTATTATTATTTTAAATACTTTTGGTTAAACATTTAAGTTAAGGTGGACTTTGTGTTAAATTTGTTTTATACCCAAAATAATTTTAATGGCTGTTGAATGGCAAATTTTAAGCCAAACTAAATTAATTGCAACTGAAATCAGTTACATCTATTGCAATTAAACATGCCCTGTGAGTCATGTACACATTTTGTAAAAAGGGATTTTTCTTTCATTTGGAGTAATAGAGCTGTTGAGTTGTGATTTATGATGTTAATTTGTAGGCAAACCCTAAAGGCAAATTCAGCATTGGTTCCCTTGGGAAATTCCTAGCAGCTTTCGGTTATTGAGTAAGATTAGGTCTGAGGTTCATGTTACTAGAAGAGACTTTAACATTTTGTTCAACAACATAAATAGGATAGTCATATACCACAAATATAATTTTCGCCCTAAACTAGGGCTGCAAAATACTGGGAAAATATGTGTGTGGAATTTTTGTTTGTTGCGATTTAATGATTTTTTTTGCGAAACGCTTGCAAAATACTATTTTATCAGCAATTTAAAAAAAGATATAATTAATGTAGTGATCATACTAAAATAAACAGGTAATATATATTTTTCTCAGCTAAATACATCATATTTTGGCTTTAAAACACCACAAATGACTGAAAATCGCATCTGAAATTCCGATTCTTATTGGCTGTTGTCATTTTCCGCTCTTGTTTCCTGGTATTAGCATTTATTTTCAGCTCTAGGTTCACGATATGCTGTGATTCAACAATGAGGTCAAGCTGCCAGCGGGCAGAGCTGAATCCTCCGCAGGGACGCCTAGTTCTTTGACTCAAGTGGAGAGCTTATCGTTTATCAAACCCTCTTCTGTTCTCTCACAGCTACAGTCGCTCAATGGGCTTTTGTTGTCAGAGATGCAAATGTTTTGGTGGGGTGACGTGTCTTTGGAATATTGTTGCCTGGATCTCATTCATCCAGATGGCATGCACGCAAACCTGGGGGTGGTTATGAAGTCATGTTTAAAAACATGGAAAATTGTGAACAAATTGTCTAGACTGCCATTTGTTCTTAGTTGTTTCCATCTTGGTTTTGGAGAAATGAAAGACCATCTTTTTTTAGGGTTCTGTTTGTTGTCTTTGATCACAGTTGGTTTAAGCAAGTGGCGCGTCTTAAGTCTTTTGTTTTCTATTGGTGGTCATTTTAGGCTAATGGGCCCACTGTGTGTAAAGAAGCAGGTAATCAGATTAGTAGGCCATAAATCACAGCGACCAGTTGGGGATCAAAAAGATCACAGTGAACCCAAAGAGCACTTGAATTATGTTGTCAAGTCATTTTCTCTCTCCTTTTTTGCCTTTGTTTTATAACGTCTACAGTGGTATTACAATAGGATGATACATCATACAACCATCATTAGTCCTCCAAGACCTTCATGATGCTGCTTTATAAGAAAGGATTCAGGAAAGGGGACTAAAAACAAAAAGGGTGGTTTAAAATAAAAGGGTATGCCAAATTGATCATCTTTGATATTATGGATATAAAAAAAACACACACATATAGAGGTTCCTCATAGTTTTTGCTAATACTAAATTGGAAGTAGGATCATTAGTCTTTTATTTGCATGCCTAGTCACTTATGAGATGTAAGGTGCAGTCAAAACGGATGGTAAAAAAATTGCAAGAAACCTGTCTAGTGAAAAGGAAAAAGTACTTTGTCAGCACTGGCTCTGGAAGAAAAATCTCAGGCAGCTGCAGTGGAGTACAACAGAGTAAAGGTCTAGAATTCCTCGTGATATAAAAGCCTGGCACATACTACAGAGATTTTTGCTCTGGATGGAGCTGAATTTAAAAAAGAAATGCAACCTTTTACAGTGCTGTGCTTCCAGGATCCTCTTAGCTCATGGTTATGTAATCACAAAGTGAATATAGATTTATAAATAAAAGGGAATTTGTGATTGGGATTTGTGACTTAGGCCACATTACTGCCCAGTATATGCATTGTACTTTTATTTGAGTAATTTGAGAATATATTATAAATAAGACTACTGTAATATATACTCAAGAGAATTCTGTTGTTTGTCTCTTCAGCATCATTTAGACCACCAATTTCCCATGCCAATACTCACATTAGCATTCACAGAAAACAGTGATAATTTGTTTTGTTTTTTATTCAGTCTTAGGACCTGCAATTGTTTGTGCAGTTTATTACCAGATTCATCTATTGCTTAATATTGGTTCAAAAGTTCATAGCAAGCTTAGTTGAAAGTGTACAAAGCTTTGGTTTACGTGGTAGTGTGTTGACCACAATGCGAAAGTAAATCTGTCCGTAACAGGAGATCTGTAAATCTACACTCATGCAACGTGTCACCCTTTCAAGACCGCATTTCCTTAAAGAACAATAAAAAGGCTTGTGGCATATGGGATGAAACGCAATGCCTTTTCCAACCCTTTCAACCTCTCAGTTTTTGTGTTATGTAATACTTCAAGTGGCTTTAGTGGTAAAATGCTTCCCCTCTCTTCTTTCTCAAGGCCAAGTTTCCGTTATAATTAAACTGTTTAAAACAAAACTGGACATAAATTTAACAGGTGATGTCATGAGCATCAGTGGTCCAAAGTCTCCAGAAATTCCTAATTCCTACTTGTAATGTTTTCCATCAGCTGGCAGTTGGACTGTAGTTCTAAAAATAAAATGCCCTATTAGGTATTGAAATGCAATCCTTCTAAAATAAAATGACACTTACCATGACTTTCCTCTTCTGTTACAGGTCAGCTTGCAGATGTTGACAGCTGGACAATCCACTTTAAGGATAAAAATGGCCATACATCCTAAATTCTTGGAAGAGTTTTTGTCCTGACCACTGTCCTGGATCTATACTGTCAGTAGAAAGAGTGACCTATCTCTCAACAAGAAAAGACTTCTGTGATTAAATTTATTTGTGGATCGTACTCAAGCAATCATCATGCCTATTCTGAAGCAGCTTGTCTCCTCGTCATCCCAGTCAAAGCGGCGGTCACGTGCTGACCTCACTGCAGAGATGATCAGCGCACCTTTGGGAGACTTCCGTCACACAATGCATGTAGGTCGAGGTGGCGACGCATTCGGGGACACCTCTTTTCTTAGCACTCGCTCTGGGGAGCCACCAAAAGAGCCAGAGGTACAGCAGAGCTCGCCTAAACAGAGTCTCCTTTCCCGTACATTCCGAAGCAGCAAACGCTCGCAGTCAGTCAATCGTGACAAGCCTGACAAATCCAAACTGGCACCTCCAAGTGGCTCGCCAAGTTATGTGAAAAACGCAATCTCACTTCCATATTTGAATGAGGAGGACTCGGGACGAGGTACTGGAATGCACCTTCCCAAAAGCGTGTCCTCAAGCCCACTGAAGAAACTTCCGGAAAGTGAGGTAAAGACATTTGACGCAAAGCCAATTAATGGAGCAGCGGCGCCCGCTGTATCAGACTTGGAGTTGGATGAGAAGAATTTCGGTGAGCTGACTGACTTGCGTCCATCGGCTCCTTACACCGGAGGCATGAAGCACGCCGAGTCCATCATGTCCTTCCACATTGACCTGGGTCCTTCAATGCTTGGAGACATCCTGAGCGTGATGGAAAAGAAAGGCTTTGATGATGATGACTTGGGTTTTGAAGAGGGGAAGAGTAGTGAAGGACGTGGATCGCCACCCCAGAGTCCTCCCAATGAGGTAGAAGAAGAGGACCCTCTTCCTCCAATCCGGCCCCCACACCAGAGGCCGGGCACTAACCCTTACACTCCAGAGCTCCAAACCAGAAACCATCAACACCTTGACAGCTGTTCCGTCTCCAGTTCAGGGTCCACCGTGCTGGATGAAAAACCCCACAATCTGATCTATGATGGCAACATGGATAACATCAAGTACAGCTCGCCCCGAGTGCAAGACGACACGGACTTCTCCTATATGGATGATGAGGATGAGGATGAAGAGATTAGGGTGTAAAATGAACCGTAAGAAGATGATTGGTCAGTTCAGTTGGTGTATGTAAAGCTCCCACACTGACATGGAGGACAGACTTTATAATGGAGATCAAAGGGAAAACTTGCATTTAACCCTTGCTGAATGATTTTTGAATACAATTCCTAGTTAAGATAAACAAACCCTCTGTTACTTGTAACTTTCACCAGAGCCGCCACAGCTGTGAGAGGAATGTGCTTGCATGTTTGCATATGCCGAGGCAAGGGGATTCCATTTCAAATGGCAATTACAGTCCCGTGAGCATCATTAATGAATTCCAGTGTTGACCGCTGGGAATGCCAATACAGGAGGTTTGTGTGGAACCAAGCTTCAGATTTTTTCCCATAATCGATGCAGTACTCTGATACAGCTTGTTTATGCCTTTTGGACTTGGACACTACAATCTAATGCCAACAGTCTTAAGTTTTCTTACAGTTTTGAATTCTATCTAAGTTATATCCTATGTTTTTGATTTGTATACTACAATGTAATGATGTAAATGATGAAGTGTTGATTGGAATGCCAGAAAGGTATTTCAGCAGATTGCTTTAGGCCTGGCATGTGCTACTTTTTTCCCTCTCTTGAGATTTGTTTATGTTGCAGATCTGGACTTTGTCATAGGGTCTATGTTGTGTGTTTAAGAGGATTTCCTGTCAGGTCACATGAAATTCTCAATTCTGGTTGATGGAATACAGAAACTGAAAGCAGTGGTGATGCTGCATTGCATGGCGGCAGTAGAGTGGAACCAATGATGACTTTTCAATTTTTGTGTGTGTGTGAATGAGGATTGATCTCAAGAGGGCTGAGAAGTGTGCTGTTTGATTGTTGTTGTATAGGCTCAGAGATGAAGAGCGTATCTCTCTTATTCAGGGCCTAGCTTAGTGCCTCGAACTTCAAACCCATGCTCATCAGCAGAAGTGGCTCTAGAGGGTTTTCATCTCTGAATGACTCTTGTAGGCCTTTGTATTTCTTTATTAGGGTTTTGGAAAGAGATCAAAATCCAGCGATGAGCCTGTAAGTTAGTGCCATACCATTTTCCAGTTAAATAAGACAAAAATGTAGTTGATTTTAAATCAATAAGCAAACTTGACCACATTGCGATGTAAAGCTTTCACTTTAAGAAGTGTGTGATTTCTGTGCAACTAGCTGCATCAACTATAAATTCCTTCCTGGAACTAAGTAGATTGACATTGGACAGCAATATTTGGAGGCGGTGCATTTTTTTTGAGCAATGGTAGATGCAAAAATATTTCAAACTTGTTTTTTTTTTTTTATTCAGTTTAGTGCCACAGAAATCACACACTCCACCTTTAGGTCTCGATTGCGAGACTTTCACAAGCTAGCAATAAAGATGTTAACAGTTAACAAATTTGTGCTAATACTGGCAAGATGTTTAACACCTTCATAGAAATGGCATCTATTAATGATCTGGTAACCCAGTAAGTGTTAATTGCTAACTTGTTAGGTTTTGGGGAGATAATTTAAAAGTGTTTCACTCTCGATATATGTACATCATGTTCAGTTATTCATTTACTGTATATTTAAGTCTTTTGATTGACATTATTGTTCAGTCAACAGTGTTGGCCCTGTAATCTGATAATATAAGCACACTAAAAGCTAAAGAGAGCACTGTTTTGTAGAATTGGTTATATTCATGACTTTATAAAGTTCTCTGTGGCCTTTTACCTTCTCTTGGCGATTTCTGTTATGGTTTTGCGTTCATCTAAAAACTCTAAACAATTTCCTTGCTTATCTGTCAGTGTTTTCAATGGTTTGTGAATCTGCATGTCTGTACAGAGGAACAAATACGGTACGATTAATATGAGTATTAGACAGAAACCAAGACATGTTCTAACACTGTTTCCTATGGTGTTTTTCAGAATGGTTTGGAAAAGGGCTTTATTAATGGTGTATGAGAGGCCTTATATCTGGTTGAAATGCTGTGTTTATGCTGTTTTGTCTGCTAGCACAGACAGAGGATAATCAAATGTGCCAATTTCTTCGATCTCCCTTTTGTTGTCATTTTAATTGTACGGGTTAAGGAAGTGTATTGGGGATATCATGCTGCATTCTTTTGAAGAAGACCAGATGTCCAGAGCTGGATCTGTGAGACTGAAAATGAGCTGGAATGCTGGACTGTAATGGATTAGAGAGAACCAGAGCTCCCTCTACAGTTGTTGTTTTCTTTCAGGCCATTAATACTTAGTGTCTATACTTAAGCTGAAAACTGTACCATCTATATATGATGGCATTAAACGTTACTTTTGTTTCTTTGCTTTATTACTATTTGAGCACAGTTGTGTAATCATTTACAGCACCACATCTTCATACAGTTTCTACAGACAATGGTTGACAAAGCACTAAAGCATAGTATAAAACCTTTTCTTTAATTTCCAGGTATTTGTTCAATCTTATTGTTTTTTCATTTAATGTCTGTATCATTCTGTAATGAAATAATATATATAACGACCTGCCTCACTTTCCCTCGCTAAATAATAACAGTTATATTTTTCAATAAAAGAGAAAGCTGACAAACTTCACTTGAGGGCCTTAATTTGTTCATTACTGTCAATGGAAATCGTTGTCAGGAGTGAAACTAGAATCCCGAACAGGTTTGATCATGTTGTAGTTTTCCAGTGATGTAGATTTGCATGCTTAATTATCATCCTCTGGCTGAATAATACTATATCGCGGTTATTCCAGCATGTTGATTCTCTGTGCAGGGTGCATTGATTATGCTGATGGAACAGATCTGACAAATTACCTTAATCAAATATTATATTCCACATAGTAAATGCATCATACTGTGGTGAACCTAAACATAACTTTAAAATGGAGATATACAAGTTTAGTAAGACCTTTTAAATAACTAAAACATTATATATTATAGTTCTATGTAACATTGCCCATAGTCAAAATCCTGTGACAAATGCAAGACCAGGATACTAAGATTTTAGTTATGTCGTGTAACTACTGCCATCTTGTGCCCAGTCCATATTGGTACAGTTAAGTAAGACCTTTACAGTCTTTTTTTAATAATTAAAACATTATATATTATAGTTATATATTATATTGTCCAAAGTCAAATCTACAATACTAAGATTTTAGTTATGCTGTGTAACTGCTGCCATCTTGTGGTCAGTCACCATTGGTTCAGTTTAGTAAGACATTTACATTTTTTTTTATATATAATAATAAAACATTATATATTTGTTTGTATGTTATATTGTCCAGATCAGGAGTGCCCAAACTCGGTCCTGGAGGGCACTACTCAAGCTCTTACTAGGCTTTCTAGAAACATTCATGCAGGTGTATTAAGGCAAGTTGGAGCTAAAATCTGCAGGATACCGGACCTCCAGGACCGAGTTTGGGCACCCCTGGTCCAGATAGTCAAAATCAGGGGTGTCCAAACTCAGTCCTGGAGGGCTGGTGTCCTGCTGAGTTTAGCTCCAACTTGCCTCAACACACCTGCCAGGAGGTTTCTAGTATATCTAGTAAGAGCTTGATTAGCTAGTTCAGGTGTGTTTGATTAGGGTTGGAGCTAAACTCTTCAGGACACCGGCCCTCCGGGACAGAGTTTAGACACCACTGGTCAAAATCTTGTGACAAATGCGAGACTACAATGCTAAGATTTTAGTTAAGCCGTGTTACTACTGCCATCTTGTGGTCAGTCTCTATTAGGACACCTACAGGTATCAATTTTAAATAGTAAAAGAACTACAGAAGTGTTATAGGGTATTTGTACATTTTTATTGAACGTGTCGGTAGTCGGTATTGTGTGAAGTATATTCTAATTGCTTCCCTTTTGCTTCTTACATAATTAAAAAAAATCTCCAAATATGAACAATTCTTTAATAAAGTAAGAAGCATCAAGAACATTTATTCCCCCCCCCATATTAAAATTAGTAGAAACATCTGTTCCTTTTGTTTTGTCACTATTTTTTTATTTCTCTCTCTACATCCAATGTGCACTTTAAACTTGCTTCACCACATGCTTTACATTATTCACAGAGGTGTATGTGGTTTCCAAAACATGGTTACGGTTGCATTTCTGAGAAAGTGAATCCTACCATGTTTTATAAAACAAAACAAAAAGCAATGCAGCTTTAGCCTTGCATACGATTTGTCCTCCAGTTTGCGGTGTAAATTGCGCAAGGATTCAGAATAAACAATTATAAAATACCTCAAATCCTTTTATAACTGAACAACAAAAGCTAATAATCAACAAGAACTCCTAAAGAACCCTTCATAAACAGAAGTATAGATGGATAAATATAATACAATATGTATTAATCCACAATAAAGACTTTTACAATTTTTACATGTACCTGGAATTAGCTTAAGGCCCCCTAAATCATCTGCCCATGAGGCTGTACACATCTGGATGTTTGTTATTAGTATAGCTGCATATTTTTTTTTACTTCTCAAACAGCAAAAGAGCACTGTGGGAATTAAATTCTTCTTTAATTCCGGCATCATTTACGCCTCCCTTCACTTGTTCAAAACCTAATTTACTTGGTTTCTTCTTCTTCAAAAAATATATATATATGTATGTATGTATGTGTATATGTATATATATATGTATATATATATGTGTGTGTGTGTGTGTATATATATATTGTGTCAACAATAGCACAGATTTTTTAATTCTACATACAGCCCCTTTAAAGTGCAGAGCACCATTTGTATACAGTTTGTGTACATATCACAGAGTGTGTGTTGTGTTTTCTTCAAAGGTTGCTGTTCAAAAAGAGTATCATATTAAGATTTTCTGGCTCTAGACATCTTCTTCTGTTGATAACCTGAGATTCCTTCATCTGGTGCACACGTTCCATAGGAATGACCGTGGAGACCACTGAGAGGTTCTTGCGGGCCACTAATGACAGTTTTTTGAACTCTTCTTCCAGATCCCTCCAGAATTCAAGTGCATTCGCTGAAATATCCTTCATCTCCCAGTACTTTTGCAGGACTGACTCATCACTTCTAGATTCATGACACACACTTTTACATACCCTCATTTGACTCTTGATTTCTGCTTTGACATCTTCAATGCTAGAGTCCCGCAACACACTGGTTTTGTATTGAGGGTCCAGCGCTGTGCAAACTCTAAACCTAAGGATTTGGTTGATTTTGCCAATATGATAATCACATTTCTCAGACAGTCTCTGTGCTATTCTGTTCTCCATCATCCCCAGGTTTCTCAGCCTCTCCTGGAGAATTTGGACAAGTGGTATAATACTTGAGATGGAGAAGAACCCCTGTCTTCCTACGTTCAGTGTGGCGTCCTTCAGAACATCCAACACTTTTACAATTTGATCAACTATTTTTCTTTCATTCATATTCAGGCAAAGATTATCAACTCGTCTGTCAACAAAAACCTTAAAGATGGCTGGCCACTGCTCTAAGATCGTCTTCAGCATGTAAAGGGTAGGAAGCCATTTTAGACCAGAGGACTGAGTCAGTTTACTTCGAGAAACACGATATTTCTGGAGATGCTGTGAAGCTTTGTCACTTTGGTGGAAAAACGCAACTATTTGCTGACATTTCCTGAGCAGAGGTTCCCATTCAGAGAGGGTTTCCCTGAAAACCTTATCCAGAGTGAAAGCAAAACAGGGTAAAAAGGTCCATTTGTATACGTTGTTTTGGGCTTTTCTTATGCCGTCAACATTTGTGACCACGAATTGAGTTTTGTCAATGATGTTCCACTCTTTTGAAATCCTCAAAAGTTGCTCCACAACACTTTCGGCTGTGTTTTTGTGGAGTAAATGTGCTGTATCGAGCACGTGTGATTTCAGTTCCCAGTTTTCATTGATCAGGTGAGCGGCTACTGTCAGGTAAAAGGTGTTTTCATTGGAGCTCCACAATTCACCTGAGAGAACAAGGTTATGTGCTTTATTGATTGAACGCTGTACTTCTACCTGCTTTTTCCTGTAAAGACTCTGAAGTTCACTCTGGATACTTGACTGAAATAAAGGAGCTTCTAGGCTGACAGTGCTTAAGGGCTGCAGGTCCTTTATAATTACATTCAGATGTTTCTTGACATCTGAGCCCAGACCTAAGTGAGATCAAATACATGAGATATGAACTATAAGAAGGTTTTCTTGTATAGTGAACTCAAAAAGGTGAAATTTTACCTTTTTAAAATATGAAATAACGTTACCTTTGTTTGTTGGTAATTCTTGTTGAATATGAGGCTGGGTTTTTTGAGCATGTAAAAAAGGCCTACCATGGAGAAACCTTCTCCCTAAAAGAACAGAAAAGACTTATAAACTTGGGGAAGTATATGGCAAGCCCATTTAGACATTAATTTATAACCCGTACTAGTATCTATTTTCATGTTACTAGTCCTTATTTTTTTTAAATATTAGTATCTTTTCTATTAAGTACTAGTACTTAATCATTAGATACAAGTGCTTATTCAAGAGATACTAGTGCCTATTCTTTAGATATAGTGCTTTTTTTTTATTTTTTAAATATACTAGTGTTTACTCATTAGACACTAGTTCTTTTTTATTAGATACTAGTACCTATTAAATAGATACTAGTACTTATTCATTAGATGCTAGTACTTATTCATGAGATATTACTTATTAAATTGAAACTAGTTCTTATTTATTAGATACTAGTACTTATTTTAATAGTGAGTAGTATCTATTTTGTTGTAACAAATTTTAAAATTTTCCATTGATTTCTATCGGGATCTGTCATTGAGATATCAACTATTCAGTTTTGACTAATATGTACATATTTATGTACTAGTAGTTAACATAAGGTAGTATACTACAGTACTTATTAATTAGATACTAGTACTTTATTAGATACGTGCACCTAAATAGACACTAGAACTTGTTTATTATATACTAGTACTTATTCATTAAATACTAGTCTTTATTAAATATCTCTGAAAAAAATAGTAATAATAACCATTTGCATGAAACATCTATTTTCTGTATTATTTATCATTTCAGTTATAAGAAAAAAAATATTCTGTCCCTACGTTCTGGTCAACACTGTTACATCGGTTATAAACAGGCATAGCAATCTTTAAAGCTCTGAAAAGCACGTGACTTGCTCCAAGTGATTTGGAGGCATGCCATAAGTCTTCTCTCATTCATTTCTTCAAAAATGTTTAGGATACAAAAATTTTAGGTCAATCGTTAAATCTGTTACTGTGAAATTCGAGTAAATTTCTCATTCACATTTTTAAAAACAATTACATGAGTGAAATATATAACATTTTGTTTTAGATATGGCATTTATCTGGTTTGAGGTTAGCATCTTGACCTAAAGCATGACATGGTAGACAATTATATTATTAAAAGTTTAATAAAGGGTTAAACTTGGATAATTCTGAGTTATTTTACATTAATAATGCATTCAGTTTACTATAAATTACACATTTGTTGTATGTGATTCCAGTTTAAGGAAAATGAATGCAGAATGTAGCAATAGCAGTGTTTATGGTGTTGGGTGTGTATTTCAAATATCAACAATTTGTGTAGAAAACGCTTACTGTACTTATAATTTGGGCAGTTTAAAACAGTAAATCTAATATTGCTCTACATAATACAAAACATTTGCACTTAAATAAAGTAGATAAAATGTCTCTACACACTTAAAAAATATGCACATTTTCTAGACTGGAACTTTAGGTCTAAATGTAGTTCTTCAAGCTGTCAAACCACAAATTTACACTCTTATTTAAACATCTTGATTAGTAGTTTCTGGTAACTTACCTCTCTCTGAAGTGTTCTCTGGTTTGTACACACGTGGATACGGAAGCTGCATGATTTTATTGCGGGACAAACGTCTATGTCTGCTGCCTCTGTGGTGATGATCTACCAAATCTGCACATTTGGAAAATTGTTAACTGTCACAGAAAGAGATCAGATGAAGCTTTCTGATTCTGGCAATGGACATTAGATTAAAGAGAGAGAGATAAATATAAAGGTTTTTAAAATATCCTTATATTATATCTCCAGAAACAAATCTGAAACCTACCGAAGTGAACTCTTTTTTTTTTCTTCATGTCTCTGTGCATCTTCGAAGCCATTTCTTAAATGAGTCTTAAATGAAGTTGTTTAGTAGATTTGCTTTCATTTCTGCCCATGGTTGTTCATTTGAATATGCAGTTGTATAACCTGCCACCTGACTATTAAAGGGCGTGTAAGGGTTGAAACTATATGGCAAGCAGTTTTCAAATTTAATCTATAACGTATACTGGTCTCTATTTTCATGCTCTTTTAATTTAGTTCAGTATCTTTTCCATTAGCAGTAGTAAATGTTCTTGTTCTTCTTATTAGATATTAGTAGGCTACATATTCATTAGATGGTTCACCTATTAAAGAATAGGACCTATTAATGAGATATTCAATAGGGATGAGGGCTGTTCTATTGTTATCAATTTCAAGTTTCACTCTTCTTTTCTACGGATGGTCATATGTAATGGAGATCAATTATTTACTTTTGACTGGATTCCACATGTGAATAGTAATTTATATGCATTTTAATTTAGTCTACCTCTTTTTTTGCAACTAAAACTTATTTGTTAGATACTTTTTCTTATGAAACAGATACAGCATTTATTACATTCAATTATTTAGACACTATTTATTATTCTGATATGAGCACTTAATTGGATATTCATATCTATTTAATGGATGCTTATTCATTAGATATAAATAGGCTTGTTGATTAAGTTCAGCCTGTAAGTCAATTAACAGGTACAATAAAAAAAAGGTTAAATTTTCTACTAATTTGACATTTTAAAAAAGCAAAAGTATTGGTGGCTCAGTGGTCAGCACTGTCGCCTCACAGCAAGAAGGTCGCTGGTTCGAGTCTAGGTTGGGCCAGTTGGCATTTCTGTATGGATGTTCTTCCAGTGTTCGTGTGGGTTTTCTCCGGGTGCTCCGGTTTACCCCACAGTCCAAAGCCATGCGGTATAGGTGAATTGAATAAACTAAATTGGCCGTAGTGTATGAGTGTGTGTGTGTGTGTGTTTGTGTGTGAGAGAATGAGTGTGTGTGGGTGTTTCCCAATACTGGGTTGCAGCTGGAAGGGCATCCACAGCGTAAAACATATGCTGGAATAGTTGGCGATAGTTTCCGCTGTGGTGACCTCTGAAATAAAGCCGAAGGAAAATGAATAAATGAAAACCGTTAATTTGAAAATATATTAGCATAAATAAATAAAAGACAATACTAGAACGGGTTTTAGATTAAAAGTTAAAACAGCTTGACATAATGAAATGCAAAAAGCCACAGCAGTTTTGCTGAAACCTGAAAAATGGGGGACACACACACACACAAAAAAAAACCCTTCAGTTTCAGTTTTAATTTGATCGTAGGCGTTTCAGTGTAATTTGTCCAATGTTATTTATCCTTTCGTTTTGTTTATAGTTTCTGCGGTAGCTGCCCAAATAAATTGTTTACAACCACTTAACTTAAAACAAAAATTAGTAAATCCAAGGAATCATCGTTGAATCATTTTTTTTTTTTGTGTAGGTCATAATGTGTATAATGAATATTTATTTATTTATTTATTTACAAATGTTGCAATAAAGAATGAAACATCTGTTTTGACGTTATATTTTCACAAAAATGTCTTCACTTTTAATAATTTTATAATGCTACAATAAATTGGCATTTCATTATCATTATGTACAGTTGCAATCAGAATTATTAAACCCCCTTTGAATTTTGTTTTTCTTTTTTAAATATTTTCTAAAGTATGTTTAACAGAGCAAGGACATTTTCACAGTATGTCTGATAATATTTTTTCTTCTGGAGAAAGTCTTATTTGTTTTATTTCGGCTAGAATAAAAGCAGTTTTTAATTTTTTAAAAACAATTTTAAGGTCAAAATTTTTAGCCCGAAATTATTATTTCGATAGTCTACAGAACAAACAATCCTTATACAATAACTTGCCTAATTACCCTATCCTGCCTAGTTAACATAATTAACTTAGTTAAACCTGTGAAGCTGTATCGAAGTGTCTTGAAAAATATCTAGTACAATATTATTTACTGTCATCATGGCAAAGATCAAATAAATCAGTTATTAGAAATGAGTTATTAAAACTATTATGTTTAGAAATGTGTTGAAAAATCTTCTCTCCGTTAAACAGAAATTGGGGGAAAAAAAATAAATGGGGGCTAATAATTCAGGGGGTTTAATAATTCTGATTGCAATATAAAATCAGTTTTGTAAAATAAAAAATAAAAAATATTGTCTATGACATATATGTATATGGATGGATGCAACTATATAATATCAATTATTGATTTTATTTAAAATCTGGATCTGTACACATCCTGAATGTTGCTATGAGTGTAAAGCTTATTTTTTGAACATTTCTCTTTTTGGTTTCCTGCTGTCAATATTGAGACATGAGCGTCCTGGCCCTGAACCCGGCTGGGTGGAGCAGGTCCGCTTCCTTCCTCTGGAGACCCACAGAGCTTCTTCCAAACAACTGCTCCATCTCGGGATGCCAGTGTTTCCAGGATATGAGTGGATAGTAAACAGTAGTACATGCAGTTTACCTGGAGATAAAAACGGATACAAGAACACTAAATCACTTTGGTTTCTCTGACCTCACTGCATCTGTGTTTATGAGATCAGGACTAGAGTTATTTAAGTATATTTGCAACTGAAGACTTTAGTGATGATATTCTCAAGTCATAGTTCAGCTACCACGATCTTCAGGATAGCAGTTGCAGATGATGTAAATCGAATGTTTGGTTAATGCAACACTTAGATTTCTCCTTGCTTTATCCATGGTTAAAGTGAAGAAATGTCTCCAGAAATGATTAAACATTATTTACATTATTATTACTGGTCTCAAACTGCTACACC
The DNA here is from genome assembly GCA_903798115.1 of Danio jaintianensis. Classification (NCBI taxonomy): domain Eukaryota; kingdom Metazoa; phylum Chordata; class Actinopteri; order Cypriniformes; family Danionidae; genus Danio; species Danio jaintianensis. The sequence continues at coordinate 15,215,152 of CAIGQV010017602.1, read as the reverse complement.
CTGGGGACCTGTGGTGTTAAACTAATTTATTAACTTTTTAAATTTGATTTGCATTTTATGTTTGGATTGGTTTTCTCGTTCTTTTTGTTGTTTTGCTTTTGTCTGTTTTCCTTGTGTTTCTTCTATTTTTTTTATTTGCTTTTATTTAACTTTTTCATTGTCTTGATTTTCTCATTTCACTCTTTCTTTGCATTGTTTTTTTTTTTGCTTTGTTTCATTTTTGCTGTGTGTTTCTTTTCTCTGATTTACTTGCTTTCCTTACATTTTGTTTATAAAAAAAAAAAATGTTTGTTTGCTTATGTCTTTCTTGTTCAATTTTTTTTTGTTTTTTCAAAGAAAAATTTAAGTCAAGTATATTTATATAGCGCTTTTCACAATGTAGATTGTGTCAAAGCAGCTTAACACAGTTCTAGTAAAGTCCAGATTACAGAGTTGAAGTTCAGTTCAGTTTAGTTTAGTTCAGTTTGGTTTAAATTTCAGTGCTGAAAGTTCAAACACTGTAGAGCAAATCCACCGAAGCACAGCTCCACAAGTCCCGATCCGAGCAAGTGGCGAGGAAAACAAAAAAAACTTCACCAATTGACGAAGTGAAGGGAGAAAAAAAAAAACCTAGAGAGAAACTAGGCTCTGTTAGGCACGACCATTTTTCATCTGGCCCAACTTCCTGTTCAGAGCTGCAGTCTAGGCGCTGGAGGCTAAAGAAGCTGGACGTCCATCGTGGAGAAGCTGCAGGTGTGAGTAGGGCACCGGCAGGGGCTCAGGTTGGCCCGCAGGATCAATGTGGGGACTCGTTTACCACTTACTCAATTACTCGTCTCTTTAAGTTCATCTTGTTTTGTTTTTCTTGTATTACTTAGATTTTCTGCTTTTTAATTTTATTTTGTTACTTATTTTGTTAATTCTATTTTTGTTTGCTTAATATTTGTTATGCTTTTATTTTATTTGATGCCTACATTTTTTTCCCCATTTGGTCTTGCTTTTATTTTGTTCTGTTTTTTTGTTTCTTTTTTTAATTATTATTATTTTTTAAAGATTTTTATTTTTTCCCTTTTATTTTTGGCTTTGTTTTAGTTTGCTTTATATTACATAAGTTATTGGAAGGAAGGAAGGAAGAAAGAACAAACAAATAACTGGAATAATACTACTAATAATAATAATACTGGAAAACAATTTAATACCTGTGGCTCCTGATGATGCATTGAGGTTTTATAAAGCTAAACAATCTGTCTGTGTACGAAATGCACCATTAATTACAACATTATTACCACTTCCAGAAAAAAGTCATCTACATCTTGGATTATCTGAGGTTGAGTAAATGAACAGCAAAACATTCTTTTGGATGAAGTATCCCTTTAAAGCCCTGTGCATCCTCATTGTACCATTAAGCTACAGCACAGTGGACTCATTGGGGACCAGTAGCAATCTTGACGTTTTGCCAGAAACTACCTTGCGGTTCTATATGCTGGGAAACCTCCCGCTCTTACTTTCTCAACAATATTATTATTATTTTTTTTGTGCTCTTGATTTCATGCACAGGCCTAAGCATTTATGAAGTTGGCAGGCATTTTTATTTAAAGCAGCGGACGTTTTATTCAGGGAGTATACTTTGTAATTTCATACATTCTCTGGAAATAAAACTCATGCTCATGACATTTTTAGTGTCGTGCTCTATTGTTTGAAGGACTGGAATGTGTCAGACGTGTTGAAGAAAATACTAGACTGGCTTTTGTCACTTGGCATGCACTGTCTGACACACCTTTAGTTTGAGTGTTAGAGTGAGTGTTTCTTACAGTATATCCACCTCAGATTTCTTTTAGCAGTAGTATACACTCAACAAAAATATTTTGGTGCTTGAGCTGAAACAACACAATTCTTGTTTTTTTATTGGGGGGGGGGGTCAACTTAATTGTTTTATGTTCAATCCACTTAAATTTGTTGTTAACTTAATCGATTTGTGTTGAGACAACATAAATGAATTGTGTGGAACCTGCATTTTTTTTAAAGAGTAGGATGTCAGAAATTTATTTCATTTGTCCTGTTTTGTTTAGTTGTCAAGAGAAATAAAATAATAGTAAACATTTCAAAAGAGCAAAAACAGGAAAGCACAATAACAACAAAATCTTTGAAGAAAAAAAAAAACTATAAACAGGATAAATTATTATAATTTTTTTTTTTATTTCCATATATTTGATATTATTTTATTTCTCTTGACTTATTTTGCTTTGGTTTTCTATTTTTGCTTCTCCCCCATCTCTGTTTTGTTTAGTTTCCCCACCCTCATCTTTATTTTATTTTTCTCTTCATTATGGTCCCCTTTGGTTTTTCTTGTTTAAGTTTTATTTATTTTATGGGTTTTTTTTTCCACTTTGATTCATTTTAACTTAACCAAAAAATAAAAATGCATATGCTTCAAGACATTAAGTGCTTCTACAGTGCTTTTGTGTTTGAACTTCTCAGCTGGGTCTCTGAAGGGCCTGATTCTTGACCTTCAATATTTGCTCTGTAAACCTGACCGACAGCAGGAGGAGACACTGACTGACTGAAGCGCGGCTCACACAGACATTGGCAAACTCACCCACGGGCTTCCACTGCTCATCTTATACAGCCAGCTGTTAGGAGTGATTGCCGTGGTCTGGTTAAATGTCAAACTTTGGCCTGGCCAAAGTCAAATGAGTAATATGTTTTACTACAAACTGCTGTGCTTAAAGAGGCAGTTCACTTCAAAATAAAAAATACTGCAATTTACTCTCGCACGTCATTTCAAGGGGTGCATGTTTGTTTGGTTTTTAGATTTAGGGCTTTTTATAAAGCATTATTTTTTTTCAGGGTTTTTTTCCCCCCAGGAAACATGCAAATTACACTTAATGGTTTCTTTTTTTTTTTTTTTTAGACCATTTTATTGTACAAATATATAATTGTTTATACTCATAATCCCCTTTGTAAAAACCTTTGACTTTGAGATCAAAAGACAAAAACAAGAAATAAGAATTTTGAAACTGACTTAATCTAAATGTTGAGATTTTTGTATGCTACACTGTAAATACAAATATAAATAAAGTAAAAACAAAAAAAAAAACATTTAAATAAAAAAATATACATTAAAAGATTTATCAGGTTTCACGTTTTACAAATTTGAACAATATTGTTGGTCTGTTTGATTGACGCACGTTTAGATGACTATAGAAGTTGATTTGATTATCCAAAAAAAAAAAATTAAACAGCAAGATTTCTTTAACAGTGTATAAATGCACTGCTCAAATGTAGCTCAAATGTAATCATACAGTGCAACATTTGTATATTTAAACGACATTTTTGTAATGAATTAACTGGGAAAATGTGGAAAATATTACACAAACTATTAGTTTTATTTTGTTTTTCACCTGCAGAGTTTTTAATTTGCTTGCAGTCCCTGAAAAAAAGAAAACTCCTTGATTTGTCACAAAACTCTTTGACTTTCTTCTGTTGAACACAAAAGAAGGTATTTAAGCTGAAATACTTATAATCATTGTTATAGTAGGAAAAACAAATACTATGGAAGTCAGTGGTTACAGGTTTTCAGCTTAAATACCTTCTTTTGTGTTCAACAGAAAAAAAAAAAAAAACGAAACTGATAAAGGTTTCGGGCGACATGGTGGCTCAGTGGTTAGCACTGTCGCCTCACAACAAGAAGGTCGCTGGTTCGAGTCCGGGTCAGTTCGGGTTCGGGTCAGTTGGCATTTCTGTGTATAGTTTGCATGTTCTCCCCGTGTTGGCGTGGGCTTTCTCCGGGTGCTCCCGTTTCCCCCACAGTCCAAAGACATGCGATATAGGTGAATTGAATAAACTAAATTGGCTGTAGTGTATGTGTGTGAATGTGAGAGTGTATGGGTGTTTCCCAGTACTGGGTTGCGGCTGGAAGGGAATCCGCTGCGTAAAATGAATGAATTAAAAAAGGTTTGAAACCACTTGAGGGTGAGTACATTTTCATTTTTTTGAGTGAACTATCCCTTTAAGATTTAACAACAACATCAGTGGTACATACTGTAAAAGATATCACATCATCTACTAGATCACATGCCTCTTCGCAAACATTTAAATTACATCTTGATCTTTCTTTATTTCAGGAGTGATAAGACTTTCTGCCATTCCACATCATTGGCCTGTGCTCGGAGTTGCCCTTACATTCACTTTATAACCTGATCCAACAGATTAAACACCAAGCCCAGACTTGCAGGACACTCGGATGGGCTTATATTTCTTCAACACTATAAATGTACTGTACACACCACAACACTGATACTCAGTACTTTCACACACACACATAATATACTGTATCAGCCGTACTCTCTCCAGCATGAGACTGGGAGGTTATACTGTGAATTTAGGCCTTCTCTAGTAGGTGTATTTATAAAGTGGTGAAACCCGCCTAGTCCTGCGTGCCGTGGATGCCGTGAGTGTTACCAGAGCCACCAAAGGCCACATACATTCTGGCATTAAAGAAACAGCACTCAATCCAGGTCTTGTGTTTGTTTCTGCAGCTTAGATGTTAATTTAGCGTTCATGTGGCTTATTTCCGCTATGCAGTAAATTTTTGGTCTTGAGACTGTGCTGTAATTTAAGGAGCATTTCTGTGAAAGGGATTTAAACAGGCTAATGGAAGATTAGAAACATAGAAACATGCTGCGGTTAAGCTTAATGTTAAATTGAATTAGATTTTTACAAAATGGCGAGATAAAAAATTCCACATTTTACAGGAGGTAAACCAAAGCTGGAAAGATGTATAATAGTGATGATAATAATAATAATAATAATAATAATAATAATAATAATAATAATAATAAT
>CAIGQV010017602.1:15193014-15210321 GCA_903798115.1 Danio jaintianensis | reverse complement strand
ATAATAATAATAATAATAATAATAATAATAATAATAATAATAATAATGGGTAGCACAATCGCCTCACAGCAAGAAGGTCGCTGGTTCGAGCCCCGGCTGGGTCAGTTGGCATTTCTGTGTGGAGTTTGCATGTTCTCCCCGTGTTCGCATGGGTTTCCTCCGAGTGCTCCGGTTTCCCCCACAAGTCCAAAAACATGTGGTATAGGTGAATTGGGTAAACAAAAATTGTCCATAGTGTATGTGTGTGAATGAGTGTGTATGGATGTTTCCCAGTGATGGGTTGCAGCTGGAAGGTAAAACATATCCTGTATAAGTTGGCGGTTCATTCCTCTGTGGCAACCCCAGATTAATAAAGGGACTAAGCCGAAAAGAAAATGAATGAATGAAGACAAACGATGATGATGATGATGGCTTGAGAAAGCCTGAAAAATATTGATAGATTGAAAAAGTATAGATAAATAAAAAAGTAAGGATAGATAGATAGATAGACGTAGCTTATTAGCATGAATTGGTATTATCAGAATGTTTTGTGCTACCATGTTCCCAGTATGAATTAGCATGTTGTTAGCATGTTTCCAGTATGGATTAGCACGTTGCTAGCATGTTTCCAGTATGGATTAGCATGTTGTTAGTATGGTTCCAGTATGAATTAGCATGTTGTTAGTATGTTTCCAGTTTGAATTAGCATGTTTGCTAGCATGTTTCCAGTATTAACATGTTGGTAGCATGTTTCCAGTATTGATTTGCACGTTGGTAGCATGTCTCCAGTATGGATTAACATTGTATACATGTTTCCCATACAGATTACCATGTTGCTAGCATGTTTCCAGTACAGATTAGCATGTTGCTAGCACGTTTCCAATACAGATTAGCATGTTGATAACATGTTACCAGTATGGATTACCCGGGTATGGATTAGTCGACCAATCCTTTTCTGGTTAGTCAACTAGGGGGCAGCCAGTCATCAAAAAGTCCTAAAAGTGTGCCGATCAGTTCTCATGAGGGATGCTGGACTTAGATCAAGCAGGTTTTGTCTAAATATCAAAGAAAAGGTTCCCGGACAGCAAAAAAAAAAGTCTATTTAAAAAAAAAAAAAAAAACGATAAGTACATGATTTTGAAAGAAATGCTCAAAAAACTTTATTCTCCCCATTTAATCAATTTGTTTGCGAGTAACAGGTCACCATAATATACTCAAAATCAAATTAACATTCTTAACTCATTTATTAAATTCTACAGATTAAATTAATATGTCCTAATATTTTGATTATTATTCAAATAAAATAAAATAATGTATTTACATTTGTTGGAAGCTTCTATTTGTGAAATTCTAGCAGTGCCGAGGTTACAAAATTAATATTTGTTATTATTAGCTGGGTTTTCATTCTAACGTGAAGTGAATCTTTTCAAAATTCAAATAAAAAAACAAAACAATCCCAAATGCGAATTAGATACGTTTCCATCAAGTTGATAAAAAAAAGCAGCTGACTGTAGTATTGGTAACCTAGTAACAAACAATAAACAAAGCAATTAATGGAGACAGCTGATGATTGGTCACGTGGGTGTAATGTTTGCTACATTGAGTTTATTCGGCAAATGCATAAAGGGGTTTTTGTTTATTATTATTTTATACTTTCCAAAAACTTCTCGTTTTCCATGCTAATTGCTAATGCTAGTTCAAAGTCATTCCACACTAAAGACTTTATTTAAACAGTACAAATGTAATGTGCCCTATTTTGATTTGGCAATTTTTGTTTTAAATTACCAGCCTGTATTAATAATTGCTTTAAACAGTCAATATTGTTTATTGGCATATATATTGGTACATCCAACGCAGCTGTTGGTCTTTTGTTGGAATAAAAAAACAAACAAAAAAAAAATGCTATTAAGACAGCATATAGTGACCGGGTTGCACACTTTCTCTCTTAGTGTTTCCATTAAGCTTTCTGTCTCTGATAAAAGCTGCATTCATTTGGGATATTTTTTAGGCCCAATCTCCATCCTGAAACATCATTCCTCTGTAATTCTGCACAGGACAACAGAGGATCGGAAAACCTGAGAGCGCTCTTGAAATGGCAACAGGAAACAAGGAGAAAATGAAGTGATCTTTGTGCCAGAGACTCTTTGGAGATCCAAGAGTCCCATCAACAGAAGCACAGGATGGCCCATAAACCCAGCGGTCTCCACTCGAGTTTCCATCTGCTAAATTGTGGTTCGGTTAAATAAACAACGGGTTCTTTTTCCAGCAAGTACGTTTATCGCTTGACATTTCCTCTTGTGAAATGGTCACAGCAGAACATAACAACAGCATATGCTGAGTTTGCAAGAGTTGTACACTGGAGAAACCATCAGGAGAGAAATGAGGTCAGGATTTTGTACTGAACTGCATTAGACACTAAGAAAAAAAAATATTAACAGAATCCAGGATGTGCCATCTGTTAGCATAAACAATTATTTTTACTTATCCATTAGTTTGTCTAGATAGAGGTCACTTTAACAAATGAGTTAAAATATTCAGAAGCAGAAATTAAGACAAAATTAAGTTAAGTTTGTTTAAATTTGTTAACAGTAAGGCAAGGCAAGTTTATTTATATAGCACAATGGTAATTCAAAGTGCTTTACATAAACAAGAGTAAAATAAACAAGAAAATAAAAATGATTAAAATAATTAAAAATTATTAAAAACAGATTAAAATGTGTTAAAATAGGTTTTAAAGGAATAAAAAAGAAAAGAAAGACATAATAGTGCGATCTGTCAGACGTAGCACAGTGCTCATTCAGTAAAGGCACAGCTAAACAGATGTGTTTTTAGCCTTGATTTGAACGTGCCTAATGTTGGAGCACATCTGATCATTTCTGGAAGCTGATTCCAGCAGCGGGAGGCGCAGTAGCTGAAGGCGGATTCACCCTGCTTTGACTGAACTCTTGGAATTTCTAATTTACTTGATCCTAATGATCTGAGGGATCTGTTAGGTTTGTATTCAGTGAGCATATCTGTAATGTTTTAAGGTCCTAGGCCATTTAGTGATTTATAGACAAGTAGTAATACTTTAAAATCTATTCTGAATGTAACTGGGAGCCAGTGTAAAGACCTGAGGACAGGTGTGATGTGCTCAGATTTTCTGGTTCTGGTCAGAATCCTGGCAGCAGCGTTCTGGATGAGCTGCAACTGTCTTTTTGGGAAGGCCAGTGAGGAGTCCATTACAGTAATCCATCCTGCTGGTGATAAAAGCATGAACAAGTTTCTCTAAATCCTCACTGGGAACAAAGCATCTAATTCTTGCAATGTTTTTGAGATAATAGTATGCTGATTTACTTACTGTTTTGACATGCTTTGACATGACTCCAGAATAACACCAAGATTTTAATATTTTCTTTCTGTAAGCTGATTTGACAAACATTTTTATATTTGTTTAAGATTTTTATATATAGTTTATTCATTCATTCATTCATTTTCTTTTCGGCTTAGTCCCTTTATTAATCTGGGGTCGCCACAGCGGGATGAACCGCCAACTTATTCAGCATATGTTTTACGCAGCGGATGCCCTTCCAGCTGCAACCCATCACTGGGAAACATTCATACACACTCATTCACACACATACACTACGGACAATTTTAGCTTACCCAATTCACCTATACCGCATGTCTTTGGACTTGTGGGGGAAACCGGAGCACCCGGAGGAAACCCACGCGAACACGGGGAGAACATGCAAACTCCACACAGAAATGCCAACTGACCCAGCCGAGGCTCGAACCAGCGAACTTCTTGCTGTGAGGCGAACGTGCTACCCACTGCGCCACCGCGTCGCCCTATATATAGTTTAAGAACAGAGAAATCTTTAATTGATTTTTATTTTATTTTAAAAACTATGTTTCCGGCTGACAAAATGTGCTAAATCTTTTTTCTAATGATCCCATTTTTAAATGTTGTAAAACGTTCCATTTTATACAATTGATGATTGTTCACAAGCACTGGAAATCTGACTTTTGAATTGTCTTTGTAACATTCTGAAGTATTTAAAAAATGTCAGACAAACATCCACCAAACATTCCAGACTTAAAATGATCAAGTAAGTCAACATTATTGTTATAATTATGCACATAACTTTAGTCAAATTAACAGTTCCATCAGGTTTACTCACGTTTCTAAGTATAAGGTCAAAAGGTTTACTCTTTTAAGTAAAAGTAACTATTCACATTTTTTCAGTGTAATAAGTAATATTTTCTATATGTAAGCAGTGTTTTGAGAAGCACTATTAATATCCCTATAACTATGGATGAACATTCTGTCAATAGTTATAAAAAAAAACAAAACACTTTAAGAAAACTTTGCCAGAATCAAATAAATCAAAGTTCTGAGAAACCTCCATGGTAAACGGGTTTAATTATTAAAGAGTGGAACTTCATTAGTTCTCTTTTTGTTTGCAGGTACCACAATGGATGCTGTGCTGAAATCAGTGGACAGACACTGAGAGAATGCAGGCTTGATCATCCACATGCACTGGCACAAAAGGCTGAAACAGAGAAATGAATGGTTGCTTTTATATTGTTTGCACTTGAAATAGCTGAAGATTTAGATAAATGTTCAAATAAAATACCAAATGTGTATAGTCACGTTATAAAACATCGACTTAAATCAATGTAAATTTAAAGGGACAGTTCACCCAAAAATATACTTAAAAAAAAAAAACTGCACATTATTTTGAAGAATGATGAAAACTGGTAGCTATTGACTTTGTTACTATTGTTTTTCCTGCTTTGGGAGTCAATGGCTACCAGTTTCCAACATTCTTCAAAATAGATTCTTTTTGTGAGTTTTTTTATGTGCGGATTGAGTTAATATTGATAGTATTCATTCATTTTCCTTCGGCTTAGTCCCTAAATTATCATGGGTCGCCACAGCAGAATGAAACGCCAACTATTCCAGCATATGTTTTACGCAGGGGATGACCTTCCAACCGCAACCCAGTACTAGGAAACACCCATACACTCTCGCATTCACACACAGACTCGTTCACTATGGCCAATTTAGTTCATCCAATTCACCTGCACTGCATGTCTTTGGACTGTGGGGGAAACCGGAGCACCTGGAGGAAACCCACGCCAACACGGGGAGAACATGCAAACTCCACACTGAAACGCCAACTGGCCCAGCTGGGACTCGAACCAGCAACCTTCTTGCTGTGAGGCGACAGTGCTAACCACTGAATTATACCAAGTTATACATATAAAATAGAATTATATTATAAACCCCTTCCCTTTTAAAAACTGCTAAGAGATTTGAGAACTGAAAGCAACAGTGTTGACATCTCTCTTTCTCTCTTTAAATTGGTGTTTGTTAAAGCTAAAGAAATGAGTGTGCAGAACTGGTCTCTGGAAATCAGGAAATTATATATTAAGTGGTAATATATCCTGAAAAAATATCTCATCCGGTTCAGTGTTTGTCCAAGATCTGTTCGGTCTAAAAATGCAAATTAAACACAGATGTCAATTGTATTTATTTGGACTGATTCATATGGGAACCTGTGGATTAGCAGTGCTTTTGGCAAGGCTGACTATTAATATTGCTCATACTTATGTATATATAGGTTACCCAAAAATGAAATATTGCTGTTAATTTACTCACTCTCAGTCCATTTATAGTCAGTGACTCATATTATGCAAGTCAGTAGCTATACTGGCACTTTGAGACTTTAAAATTTAAAATTAAACCATTACAAAAAAGCAGTACAAAACATGTTCATGCTGATTTTGTGCAATCTCTGATGTAAACGGATATAGGTTTTACATATATATTTTAGTTTGACATTTCTATTTTTAGATTTTCAGATTTAATTAAAATTTTAAAGGGATTTAAAAAAAAATGTCTATATTTTATAAATTAATTTTATTTAGTTTTTAATCAATTTAGTACATGACGTTAAACAATAATTAATTTTTTTTAATTTATATTTAAATAACCAAATGCTTTATTGTTTTAACAGTATGCATCTGACTAATTATTACATAGTGACTATTTCCACAATTTTTATGTTTATTAAAATGAATTTCTCTTGTATATTACTTTTGTTGATTTATATTTTATTTTATATTTTTAAGTTGGCCTAAATTCGAACCCTAGCAATAATAGCATTGGCTGGATTTGTGTTTATCAGTCCACTCAACAGTAGCCATTCAGAATTTTGACTGGATTTACAATTCAAGTTTTTTTTTTTTTTTTTGTATATTTTTTGCAGACTTTTGTTTCCTTAACCAAACCCAAGCAAGTTTTTATTTTATTTTATCTTATTTAGCATTTTTACAGTTTGTGATGAATAAGGAACAGAAATTAGGTCAAACTGATGTAACGGGTGTTTCTCAATATGTAAAATATAGACATAGACAAGTTTAACATCAAGCAAACATTTCATAATCAAAGCATGACATCCAGCATTGATTTGATAGTTTGTACTATATTAAGAACATAAAACGCAAAAGAAAAAAAAAACTACTATAATATATACTGTAACAGTTTTCTCTCGTTTCTGAGCAGGGTATTTGTTTCACCGGGTCTGAGAAAGGACAAGTTCTGCCCTGTCTAACCGCTCCATCTCCTTCCGTCTGTGACAATACAAATGTCTCCACTAAGATCCTGGATCTCTGACAAACAAAGCATTGCACTGGCCTGACAGAGAAGTGATGACAGAGCAACTCTTTCTCCTGCTGGTGCACCACTGCATGCTCTTCAGTTGATGCACATAATTTAACTTCATTTGATCTGCTCTAAAAAGGCTCTTTCTTGTCCTCATTCTTTCCCTCTAGATTTATCACGACGAGGCATATCTACATTCTGAAGGTTTTTACCAAAGGGATACGTTCATACATAATTTGGCAGACATAAAAAACGATGGCTCCTCATTTATTTGGACAAAACTGAACAGAAAAGACAAGTGGATGGATGAGAGTTTGACTGAGATCAGTGTAGGATGATGGTATGATATCAATGTCTGCGGTAGGAGGATTAGTGGGCAGAACAATATGGCTGTTCTATTGTTTTTCTTTTTGGGATCGTTGGTTGATTGTCAGAGTTTAGAAGGTACTGTACTGTGAGGATTGTAGAAATGTGACTACTCAAATATTGAGAAAGCCATAAATACATTAAGAATGTGTTGCTTTATTTTCTGTTATGTGAATTACTTAAAAGTGTAGACTGGACATTTGTGATACTGTGGTGCTTTTAATCAGCTTTATCATGTCTCGCTGTATGTCTAAGTAACACGTATTGACCAGAGTTCATCTGAGGTTACAGAGACACACCACACTGACATACTGTAATCTAGTCACTTCATTTACTGTAGGCATGGCAGTCTACTATTTTATATTTTACTTATAAAATATAACGATATATTGTTCAGCCCTAATATATATATATATATATATATATATATATATATATATATATATATAGTAAAACTATATATATTCAAGGGATAACATATATTTAAGGAACACATTTTTATCACTTCTTCCATAGTTAAAATTGTCTCCAAATGTGGATGCCATCAAGTCTTGATTGGAATTGTACCATTTTAGTAGAGCTTTAAGAGTCACTTAGAGGGATCAGGATTTTAATGTTGAATTACTGCAGAATATTATTCTGGAAACACTTCTATCACAAAATGGCAGTTGTTCAAATGTGCTATTGACCTTTTTCTTCACGTACAAGCAGGCGCAGCCATTGGAATAAATCTTTTTGGCTCAAGACTTCCGGTCACATTCACTTCCATTGATTTTTAGATGTTAAAAACGGCTCATTATGCTGCTTGATGTTGCAAACTGATGTTTTCTTATTATACTATTCAACTTTTTATGTATAGTCATGAACACACTTGTTTGTAGAGCGAGTAGTTTGACTGTTTTCTGCCGTTAATTATTCCTAGTCATTTCTCCCATAGGAAACTGAATCGGAAGTTCTAAAACAATGGCAAAAACGAGCGCACTTCCGCATTGTAAAGTCAACAGCAATAAAATCTGCATTGTATCATATTTATGTTGACTTTAATGCTCTAACTAAAGCAAGCTTACTTGTTCTTGGCATGCAGCTACTGTGCTTGCGAGAGCATCTGATATGGCATCTGATATGGCGTCTTGGATGATAGTGTTTCATAGACAGCAGAAATATGGAATGGGCTTCAGGAGAGCTGGCAGTCCGGTGTACAGTAATGCCATACAGGGGCAAACCACCGCTGACCCTGGAGAGAAGACTCCTCCTGAACACTCTCCTCCATAGATGGACTCAAGCCTGCAGCTGTTTCTCAGGGCAGGAGCTCCTCTGCATTTCAGCAGCTCATTAAAATATGGCCATGATTACACCTCTGCTATCCCAGGCCGAGCTTCAGCCGGGACTCCATCGTGGGAGGCCCGACTCATGATAGGCACGTGGAAGAAGAACGCAGACCAACAACTGAAGCTTCACCGCAGCAGTTACTGTTTCACTACATGGGCTGAATGAGGAGAACCACACAGGGAGAAAGAGAGAGAAAGAATAACAAGGAGGAATTTTAGCACTGCTCAGGCCGTATGATTTTACTGTTGTATTACAGTTTCCAGATGCGACTCTCATTGGTTTAGCGCTGATCTATAAGACCAGCAGTGTTGTGCAATTCACCAAACTAAAATGTGCAGTGCACTCTATTTATATTGAGATAAAATTTTTTTGGATACAATATGTGATCGAGATACAACTATATGAAAATCTGGAATGAGAGAGATATAAAAAAAATCTAAATATTGAGATAATTACCTTGAAAGATATGTTAATTAAGAGTTTACTGAATAAAATTGAGTTTTGATATATATAGAGCAGAAAATGTATAAAACAATTCATGGAACATGATCTATATTCTAATGATATTCTAATAATTATTACTCATAAGCATTTGATCAAAAGTAAGTTGTTAGTGTGACATCAGGTTGCCTGTGATGTTCTCCATACATTGGTAGGGTGTCCAGCACAGCCTCTCGTCACGTTCTCATAAGGTTTGCGTTCACATGCTGGAGCTCTGAATTCTCAGCTGTTGGCTTTCTGTCTGTAGGCACATTACAAGCTGAAAGCACATGGGTAAAGATGGCCCTCTGAATTATCTCACAACCTGACAGGAGCGATGTTTATGTTTATCATTAGCATTATCATTTATTTACACTTTTTAAAAAAACTTTTTTTTAAAATTATGATTGTTTTTATTATATGCATTTTAATTCTCACCATTTCTTCCCTCCAAATTACTGAAATGTATGTTGCACAATTTCACCTGGTGAGGAAACAAACTTATCTTAAGTTATGATCGGTCTTTAAAAATCATCATTATTTTTACTATAATGATTATTGTTGTCCTCGTTTTTGTTGCTATTACTCTATGATGTCATTTTCTTTTTGATTATTATTATTACTTTCATCATTATTATTAATAATATCCATCATCATTATTTTTTATATTTTATGTTTTTTTTTTTAAGAAACTGAAAGAAACTGTCAACAAAAATGCATGTAAAATTTAGTGTCTTACAGGAAATTCTGGGAAAGTCCATATATGGTTATTGACCATGCATATATATTACTGTTTACCAGATTTTTACTGTAACATTTTTACAGTAAAATATACTAACTTTGAGGAAGCAGTGATTTTTGCATTTCATGTTTTTCCTACATTTATAAAATGATAAAGTTTTCAACATTGCAACATTTTTGCAATTTAAAGAGTTGTCTTTAAAAAAAGTCATACAGCTTTGGAGCGACACATGGGTGGGTAAATGGTAATTGAATTTTCCCTTTTTGGGGGGTGAATCGTTTCTAAAAGAAAGTAAATAAAATCAATTTAACTTTACATTTATGCATTTTCCAGACACTTCTATCCAAATTAACTTGCGTTTAAGGAACACATTTTTATCACTTCTTCCATAGTTAAAATTGTCTCCAAATGTGGATGCCTTCAAGTCTTGATTGGAATTGTACCATTTTAGTAGAGCTTTAAGAGTCACTTAGAGGATCAGGATTTTAATGTTGAATTACTGTTGAATATTGTTGTGAAAAAGAAAGTGTCTGTTGAACTTCAGTCTGTGTTATTTTATGCTGGAAACACTTCAATCACAAAATGGCAGTTGTTCAAATGTGCTATTGACCTTTTTCTTCACGTACAAGCAGGCGCAGCCATTGGAATGAATCTTTTTGGCTCAAGACTTCCGGTCACATTCACTTCCATTGATTTTTAGATGTTAAAAACGGCTCATTATGCTGCTTGATGTTGCAAACTGATGTTTTCTTATTATATTATTCAACTTTTTATGTACAGTCATGAACACACTTGTTTGTAGAGCGAGTAGTTTGACTGTTTTCTGCCGTTAATTATTCCTAGTCATTTCTCCCATAGGAAACTGAATCGGAAGTTCTAAAACAATCGCAAACGCACTTCCACATTGTAAAGTCAACAGCAATAAAATCTGCATTGTATCATATTTATGTTGACTTTAATGCTCTTTGCGTTCACATGCTGGAGCTCTGAATTCTCAGCTGTTGGCTTTCTGTCTGTCTGCACATTACAAGCTGAAAGCACATGGGTAAAGATGGCCCTCTGAATTATCTCACAACCTGACAGGAGCGATGTTTATGTTTAGCATTAGCATTAGCATTATCATTTATTTACACTTTTTTTAAAAAACTTTTTTTTTAAATTATGATTGTTTTTATTTTATGCATTTTAATTCTCACCATTTCTTCCCTACAAATTACTGAAATGTATGTTGCACAATTTCACCTGGTGAGGAAACTTATCTTAAGTTATGATCGGTCTTTAAAAATCATCATTTTTACTATAATGATTATTGTTGTCCTCGTTTTTGTTGCTATTACTCTATGATGTCATTTTCTTTTTGATTATTATTATTACTTTCATCATTATTATTATTAATAATATCCATCATCATTATTTTTTATATTTTAAAGTTTTTTTTTGTTTTTTTTTTACAATAATAAGAAATACTTATTCTTTTTTGTCATTCTCCAAAATTGTCAACATTTTAATTTTAAGCAAAAGTCAAAAATGATAGTCAAAAAAATAAAATAAATTGATGTTAAATTATTTTAACTGGAAAATTAGCTAGAAACAGAAACCAAACTTGGTAATTCTCATTCTGTCTTAGGATAGAAGAAATGTGTGTGGTGTTACAGTAGTTTCCAATGTTCCATCTGTCCATCACAAACACTCATCCTCACTGCCCAGTCTTCTCGGAGAAAGCCGTATCAGGATGGGATACAGAGACAAACCACTGTGCTCATAAACCAACCCAAATTTCTGTCCTCCTCCTCCTGAAAGGGATGCTCTGTTCTCCACTGGACAGCAGATACAGAAGGAAAAATACAATTCTCCAGCAGAGAGGCATGGCATTTCTCAATCTGAGGGGGAGGATGGATGGATGAAAAAGTGAAGACACTGGAAAACTGTCACCCCGCAAAACAGAGACAGGCTTAAGTGTTTTGTTCCCGTAACAAACCACAGAGATGGACATTCCAGGCCTTTTGTTGTTTTGGGTTTGATTTTGACCATAGCTGAAGAATGTAAAAAGCAGGGCTGGCGTGTTTCACACTGAACCCAAGCTTCGCAGACAACTGATGTCTGTTTTCTGTTTGAGAGGTATTTGAAGTAGAAGAAAAAAAGGAATTTTATTCATATAGTTCATGGAAATGCTTTGGCTTGGGGCAACACGTGCATCTGTACTGTATATATGGGTCAAATGTCACTTAAAAAACAACAACAAGAACAAAAGTGTTTTTAATGGTAAACGTATTAAATATTGAAGTCTTTATCATGATTTACAGATAGAACAATATTTTTGGTATATCATATATTCAGAACAAGAATCATTACACTAAAATACTAGTAATTTTCATTTTCAGTCAACGCAAAGTTTTAGTCATTTCTCAACAATATGTTTTTAATTGTTTAAATTATAAGTAGTATGATTGCTTATTATTAAGTTTATTAATAAGTACAGGTTAGAATAAGTATGTTGTTTCATTTTTACATAAATATATCTGTTATGTTGAATGATGATAAATGACAATGACATTTTATTTTGACAAAACATTACGAAACATCAAATATGAAACATTAAAAGACACTTGCATTACAAATTTATGACATGTTAATATTTTAAAATCAATTACTAACACTAACTAAAACTAACAGAAAAGTGGAACATTTTATATCAAAACCAATTCATAATATATATACTATAATAACGTATTAATCTAACATTAAATTGACCAGAAATAAACGCTGCAGTATTGTATTTCATTTCTTTAGATTAATATATATATTTTAATATATTTGTTTTTAAAAATGTAATTTATTTCTGTGATGACCAAGCTAAATTTCTGCTCCAGTCTTCAGAAATGATCCATCAGAAATTTTCAAAGTTTATTTTATCTATCATTTTTAAGTCCTAGATTTACACTACAGATTGATAAAACTGCTTTATGTACTGTATAATAACTCCAATTAATCAAAAAACTGCATTCAAGCCACAGGCATCATTCTGGAATCTGGATTAGAGCAGCATGAATTGGCAAATTTTCTTTTAAAATTGAAACTTATCTTATCAAAATTTAAAATGTGATTTACTACCATTTTCTAAACGAGCTACAGGTTCGATGTGGGGGTTTTAACAGCACCAAAAAAAGACCAAGCATAATCACAAAGGACGCTACAGTATGCTACTGTTTATTTAAAACATCTTAAACATTGTTGCCATTTTTTCCAATAAAGTTGTCAGCTGTCATGACAAATTAAGAAAATAACTACAGTAATTAAAATTAAATGAATTATATAAAATCTTTTTATTTCTATCACCATATTTGATAGTTAAATTCGGTTTAAAAACAATTAATCGTGCACGCCTAATCTGGTTCTCACCTAATTAACACACATGATTGACAGACACACCGGGCTCTATAGGGTGTGTCGGGGGGGCTAATTTGAGACCATGCTCGTAAATTCACTCTGACCCATTAACGTGACCTTCTGAAACAGAAGGGCTTTGGTGGATGCTAAACTACATGCTTAAAGGGACAGTTCACCCAAAAATGAACATTTACTCAAATGGTTTCAATCCTTTATGTGTTTCTTTCTTTTGTTCAACATAAAATAAAATATTCTGGAAATCTGTAAACATTGACTTCCATTTGTTTTTCTTAATATGGAAGTCAATGGTAACAGGTTTTTAGCTTACTTCGAAATATCTTTTTTTTGTGTGTTCAACAGAAGAAAGAAAGGTTTCTAACCACTTGAGTGATAGTGAGTAAAGTTTCATTTATGGGTGAAATGTCCCTTTAAATCCTTTATAGGTATGTTTTTGTCTGTTGAGGTAAAGAGAAAGTTTTCTTCTCAGACTCATTTGTACTGTAATTTGACATGGACTGGCAGTCTGTGTGTGTTTTGGGATTTGATCTGGGCAGTCGTCCATCCGTGTGTGGATGGAGAGTGAGCTGTAGCAGCAGGCCGTGATTCACTGAGCCACCGACCACAGTTTAACAGTACACCTCCATGGCATTTCAGAACTGAGTAGTTTTACTCAGTCAAATGGGTTTGGAGCATAGGTCTCAAACTCGATTCCTGGAGGGCCACAGCTCTGCACAGTTTTGCTCTGACCCTAATCAAACACAGCTGATCCAACTAATCAAGGTGTTCAAGACTACTAGTGTCTAGTAGTCTTGAACACCTTGATTAGTTGGATCACCTTGATTAATGGATTAGCTGTGTTGGATTAGGGTTTGAGCAAAACTGTGCAGAGCTGCGGCCCTCCGGGAATTGAGTTTGAGACCTATGATTTGGAGAATCTGGATCTGACCTCATTTACTTTTGGTGAGTGGTTTCTCAACTGGTTAAGCTTAAGGTCAGATTGCTTAGTCAAATAGTCAAATAACTGATTTAAAGTCGCCATGAAATTTAAATTTGCTCTTCTTATTTGTATTTTTATATATTAGTTGTGCTTGTTACAAATGATGCATCTGTGCACTTCATTATTTTGTAAAAAATCAATTGCCCTCATATCCATTTATCAAATACCATTCGCTTGTGAAGTCGTGACTTATAAAACACTGTTTCCGGGTCCTAGCTGCTACTCATTTGAATTGAGAAAATATTCGTTTATTTTATATAAAATCATGGTGTACACTAGTCTCTGGAAATGCTGCATCACGGACTCTAATATTTTAACAATATATATAAAAAAAGTATCACTTTCTGGCCATCTGATATTAGGCATAGTGGCAAGTACAGTAAGTGATCTTTTGTGGATCTTCAAATGCATTTAGCCTTAGTTCACTGTAAATAGCTCAGAGGCCACTGGTTACAGTTGAGACAGGTTGTGGCTTGATATATTAAGTTAAAATTGTTTGATGAATAGGTTTTTGCATATTAATTCAGGAGGAAAAATGCTATTAAATTGTACAAATCCAAGAAACACACACACACAAACACACAAAATTGCAAAAATATGACAGCAAATTTTGCATTTGTATTAGCTATAATATGCAGTTGGGAAGCTGTATGCTTTCCAGATGTGGTTTTACATTTGAATGATTCATACAGACATTTTGGTGCTTTCCATGAGTTATGGTGAAGGTATTGCACAGTTCATTCCCAAAGTATGTGGCCAGAATTACTCACATTTACACATCAAATAGTTTTCTCATGTACTCAGAGCATGTCCGTTTGGGAGACGGTCCACACCCCGTCCACAGTCACACAGTGCAGCTCGAGAGAGAAAACGCCCTCTGCATTCTGCTGCTGAGTCAGGACACATAACCTGCTGCCCTCATAACAAATATGAGTTACTATAACATCCTACAGAATTAAATCACTAATTAATTATAATTTGCAAGATGCATCCTAAAAAAAGTAGGGTGATTGTTTTTTTTCTTTTTAAGTGCATGGATCATATGTTTTTATAGTGCATATCATGCTAATATTATATTTGATGCTCAAGATATTACTCTCATTATCATCTTAATTGGCGCCTTCTGTTTCAGGATAGAAAGCATTATTTCCTGAATGTGCACGAATGGGTGTGGTGTTTAATTTAGGAAGTTAAAATTAATGCATTTGTACTTTTTATAGCTGACTTGCAATTTAAAATTTGAAAACTTCTGACAGGAATGCGGTGCTTTTTTAGCAATGTGATTCATTTGTAATCTGTAATGACCATTATATCAGTAAAAATAACAAAAAGTCACGTCACAATAGTAACAGCTATTCACACATACTGTTAACATTTTCTAACTATTTAACATTTTAAGTTCTGAAATATTTTGTTTTAAAGTTGCTTTGTTAACTCTACTTACAGAATCAAGCTTATTACTTTGCATTTTGGCTACTATTGAATATCATAATAGGCCTCCTATGTGCTTTCTGCTAAAATAATTATTTTAGCTGATTATATTTAATATTAATTAAAAAACGTTACTGCACTGTTCTGTGGATATAGCTACATAAAAACAGTTTAACTTCAACATGAAGTATTATTAAAGGTGACTACCTTGAAACTGATATGGATGTCTCTTTTTATAGCTGATGATAACAGTGGTTGAGCTGTCTAATGAAGAGAAATAATCATTACACAACTTGTGGTCAACTTTTAGCAAATTACAGTATTTGCAGACGGTTTTTAACATACTGATAAACATTCATTTCCTCGGAATTTAGTGTCCTTTACACAAAAAGAGGGGACGTTTAGTCTCTCTTTAGATGTTATTATGATTATATTAGGTGTCACTCACATCGTTACACAAACCCTTACTTCAGTGTTGTTTTTATCACATTGCCTCACAGGATTGAGTACAAAACGTCAGACTTTATCATTCAACTAAAATTGACACTTACATTATCTTCATCTCTGTCCACGCTGTATATTCACGTCCTTGAATGAACTCGTCATGTTTTCTAACCTTGGCATATTTACTCCGCCATGACCTTACCTGTAAGGTCAATGGTATAACCCATTTCAGGGTTGGCCAAAATTGCAACTTACAGTCAACCAGCTCTATAAAAGGCTATTTTCATAGTTACAGGTAAATTAATATAAAAGTATCTCACAACCTCAGTACATCTTACTAAAACGTTTTTAAAAAGCCTTTAAGTCTTCAATAGGAGGGTCAAACCCCTCAAACACCCCTGTAATTCACGCCCTGGTTACACGTCACATAACTATTTCGGGATGCATGCGTCTTATACAGTATGATAGTATAAATTGCACCAGGAGCTCAGATTATCCTCTATTTCTCCTCTCTCCGTGTGTTTATGTTTGTATGTGTATAATATTCTACTGTATGACTCACTTATTCCACTGCTGGCTGAGCTCCATCAATTAAAACACAGTTACAGCCTGTCAGACACCGCTTGTAGTAACACATGCTGACCAGAGGGGGCAGAGTTCATACAAAAATCACACACAGCTTTGATTTTCAAGATAAGATCGCTGTTCCTCATTTAATACATATTAAGGCGGCTGACGGGAGGGAAGTATGCAGGGAAACACCCTAATGCAACTCCAAAATATTATCTCTTCAGCATTTTATCTGTTGCAGTGTGATAAATCTGTTTTGAGGAGGAACATCTAAACATGACACTTAATGGAAGGCTATGCACACAATAGAAAGCGTGTTAAAGGTACATACGTCAGATATTCGTCATAACTTGAGGAGCAGGTTTCACTGTACATAAGACGTGTCGTGGGAAATCCTGTGCAGGTAATGTTAAACATGTTCATCCTTGCTAGAACTGTGAGTCACAAGTCCATAAAGAAAATGTAGAGGAACCAAGAGCAAGACCACAGTGCTGGGAGTAATGTAATGGATTATAGTAACTAATTACTTTTTGCTGAAATAGTGTAAAGCATTACTGATCAATTTTCAGTAATATTTTACTCATTACATTTTGAGCTTTGAGTTACAACACATGAACATATAGGATTGCTGTAGGCATGTCCAGTGATGTCCTGTATGTGTAACAAATAAGATTCCTGCAGGATGTAATTCATTGTTTTGCTGGAATGTTATTGTTTATTTCAAATAGATATCCTGGAACTCATAAGTTGAATTTATGCAATCAACTGGCCCAAATAGCCTATATTGTCCAAATTCCAAAATGTGTGATAACAAACAATCCCAAAAAAAAAAAAAAAAAGTGATATAACACAACTCTGTCTACAATTTTCTGTACACATACACTCTCAGAAATAAAGGTACGCGAGCTGTCACTGGGGTGGTACCTTTTC
>CAIGQV010017602.1:15149593-15162202 GCA_903798115.1 Danio jaintianensis | reverse complement strand
TGGATGGATGGATGGATGGATGGATGGATGGATGGATGGATGGATGGTTGGTTGGTTGGTTGGTTGGTTGGTTGGTTGGTTGGTTGAATGGTTTGTTGGTTGAATGATTAGATAGTTGGTTTGTTGGTTGGTTGGATATTTGGTTGGTTGCTTGGTTGGTTGCTTGGACCATATCTTTGGACCATAATATCTTGATTAAGACTGATAAAGTTTGATTAAGACTAGTCTTAATAGTCTTAATAATAGTAAAATAACAATGGGTCACATTAGTTATAGTTAGACAATACGTTAACTATAGTTTCATTTATCATTGCAGTATGTATTTAATATTTGTTAATGTTAGTTAATAAATATAAATCTGTTTTTGGTTACATGCAACATGAACTCAAGTACACTGAACCTAACATTTATTTATTTGTTATTTGTTTTTACATTTTTAAGTTCACCTCACTCATTTTAATTCACCCCATCATCTTTATTCTGTTGAACTTAAAATAACATTTTGAAGCATCTTGATAACCTATAGCCATTGACCACCATGGTATTTTATTTCTACCATGGACGTCAATGACTACCAATTTTCATTTTGTGTTCAACAGAAAAACATAAATTCATAAATATCTTGAACTACTTGAATGTGAATAAATTATGAGTAGAATTTCATTTTTGGGTGCATTATCCCTTTAAGAGCTCCAAACATCTGTTGAGCTGGGATAGTGAGCAGGTTTGATGTGATTCGGACAGTTTGCACAGAGGTCTGTCGCTGATAAAACCATCTTTGCTCCTCATTCTCATGTTCTTCTGAAGTGCAAACACACACTTGAGAAACAGATGTCAGATGCTGCAGACTCACGCTCAAGTTTACACTCTGCATCTGGGTTTATTGATTTAGAGGAGGAACATGTTTGCTCTTATAAACAACACGGTGGTGCTCTGCTCAAACACACACTTCAAACTCTTAGCACAAATCAAAGTCTGAAAGTTTGACAGGATAAGATGCACTTGAGATTGGGAAGAACAGAGAGCTGTGACTCTTTGACGACATGCTTATCTAAATGTAAACATACAGAGGGAATATTTGTGCTCCTCTGTATGGGTCGTAGTTTATTTGAGTGTTTATGTTTTACCTCCTAAAATACATTAAGATATATATGTATATATATATATGCTTGAATCCAGGAAGGGTACTATAAAGCAATACATTTAATGTGTTAAAATATAAAATAATCTCATTCGTAATTTTTCTCTTGATAAAAGGTAATTTGAACTAATTTTAAACTGGCGGATGGATGGAAGGATAGATGGCTGGATGGAGAGCTTGTTGGTTGGTTGGATGTATAGATTGAGATCTCATTGGATGGATATGGATGGATTGATTAATATTGCATTTGATGGATGGATGGATGGATGGATGGATGGATTGATTGATTGATTAGGGTTGTGTTCGATTGATGGATGGATGGAAATCTTCTTGTTAGTTGGATGGATAGATTAATGTGTGGATGGATATCTCATTGGTTGGATGGATGGATGGTTGGATGGAAATCTCATTGGTTGGATGAATGGATTGAGATCTTATTGGATGTATGGATTGAGATCTCATTGGATAGATGGATGTATGGATTAAGATCTTATTGGATGTATGGATTGATTAAGATCGCATTTGATGAATGGATGGATGGATGAATGGAGGGATGTATTGATTAAGATTTGATAGATGGACGAATGAATGGATGGATTGATTAAGGTTGCGTTTGATTGATTGATGGATAAATGGATGGATGGATGGATGGATGGAGATATTGTTGGTTGGATGGATAGATGGATGTGTGGATAAACATTTCATTGGTTGGATGGATAGATGGATGGAGATCTCATTGGTTAGATTGATGGATGGGTGGATGGAGATCTAGTTTGTTGGATGGATAGATGAATGGGTGGATGGAAATCTCATTGGTTGGATGGATGGATTGAGATCTCATTGGATAAATGGATGGATGGATGGATTTAGATCTCATTGGACAGATTGATGGATGGATGAATAAACTGATTTATGGATTAATTTACACTGTCACTGTAATGCATTTTGTGAGGCTACTTTTTATACCAGTGTTGTAAAAAACATCATGCAGCTAAAATAATTATAGTTGAAAATGAAACAGTTATTTTTTTAAGTTATTGTGAACATTCTATGAACAGTCTTTTGGTTCTCTCAAAAAAAAAAAAAAAAAAAAAATATCTAACACCCTCTAACACATCAGTTCTCATATTCAGTGACTGACTCGTATTCAGTAGTCAAGAAAAGCACTGCACCAAGTAAATATGCAGTTCTCTCCTCTTTTCAGGTTTCTTATCAAATGTGTGATATCCTCCCTTTCTATCTCAAGTGCACAGTACACACTCTCAGATGTTTGCTACAGTACTCAGACAGGAGCAGTATTGATTCCAGAGCCTGATCCAAATACTCAACCCTGACCTTTGAAATATTGCAGGAATGCATTGCTTAAGACAAATATGACTCTGTTTGATTGGATGTCGACATAAAAAGGAGATTCTGGGGAGCTTACAACAATGGATGTGATTTACTGCTGAATGGTTAGGCTGAATGATATTATTTGCATTTCAGGATTTATAGAATCTTCACGCAGAGTTATGAGAAGGTCATAAAACTCAACTTGGCTTCATTCACCACCTTACTTTCACATCTGAAGTGTGGCTTTCATGGTTTCCAGCAAAGCAAACATACAGACAAAACATTTGAGTGGGCTTTGCCAGCCCAGGAGAGTCATCCGGTGGCCAGCTGTGCCTACAATTTTACTTGGATCCCACGGTTTTCTTCTCACTGAGTTTTACACACAGACCACCACTTTAGACCATGTCATCTGCCAACAGTACAGTGTAGTTATATTCACGTGAATCTCAGTGTGGTCCAAACACAGCTGGACACTGGCGAAATGGTGCAATCTTTCACTTTACACACAGTTTACAATCTTGAAAGTCGCTTAGGTCAATAAAAATGCCATGGGAGTGCGTGTGTGTGTGTGTGTGTGCGTGTGTGTGTGCGTGTGAGACTTTCAGCTTCAAACATTTAAAGTCAAACTGAGGTTATAGTGACCCTCCACAACTCTGGTTCTTATTCAATAAGTGCAAATTAATTTTTTTATTCATTTTTTTGGAGTAAATCATTAAAACTGGCTCAAAATAGTCATTTATTTGTAAATGATGTACAATTATGTCATGGTTAGTCTGGTGATGTTCCAAGATATGGGGATATTCTGTGAGTTACATTGGGACCAATAAGTGATAATATTATCACATTCAATTACTGAAGCATTTTGGTCAAAACCACTGAACAATTCAAGAACTAAAGCAACTTTGTTCAGTCATTCAATCAGGCAACTCATTCAAAAACAGTAATTAATTCAGAAACATAAGAAACTAAAACCTTTATGACTAAAACCATTGACTGAAGTGATTCATTTAACAAACGAGAGCAAAAGAGACTATTTAGTGAATCAATTAATCGCTCTCTCAAGCAACTGAATAAAACAGACTTGTGAGTTGAATCATTAACTCAGCTGAATTGATCAAAAACTGATTCATTTAGGAATAGATAATATTTGTGAATCACTGAATTCATACCAACTGAACTGATTAATTACTGAGATTCATCCAGGAACATTCAGGATTCAGATGCTGAATCATTCAAGAGTGAAGTAGATGCGAGTAGTTGAATTATTGACTCAACTGAATCGTTCAAAAACACTCATCCATTCAGCAACATATCACACTTATGAGCTGTGGAGTTAATAATTTAAACTGTTTAAAAACAACACACTTATTTATTTATTTTTTTCCAAGAACAATTCAGAGTCATGAGTCATTAAAGCAGTAAATCATTGACATAATGTAAAAAACAAAAACTGATTTGTTCAGAAATGAAATAGAATTTTTTAAGGCTGAGTTAAATCAATGATTTAATTACTAAGTGTGATTAACTCAGGAACAAAACAGAGTCTGATGAATCTTCAAAATATTAACTTTAATAAATCATTAAAAACAGATTCAATCAGAAATAATCCAGACATTTGAGTTGTTGAATCAATCACTCAACTACACTGTTAAAATTACTTACTGCACATATGACATTTTTTGTATGGAACTATTTTATTTGGTGAATCAAAAAGAGATGAAGTAACCAGCAATAATGTCTTGCTTTATTGCTTGTTATAGATTCTTTTTGAATGATTCATACTCTGTTTTGTTTCTGAATGATCTCAGTAATTGAGTAATTCAGTTGACAATGATTCAGTGATTCACAAGTCTGATTTATTCCAGAATTAATCAGTGTTTTTGAACAATTCAGCTGAGTGAATGATTCAACAAGTCAGTTTCATACAGTTGCTTGAGGGTCCAATCTTTTTTTTTTACCTCTTTTGCTCTCATTTGTTGCTGCTTTCTTTAACAGCAGTGGAAACTCTGTTTATTTTGGCAAAGTGTTCAGTTTACATCAACGATTGCAATGAAAACTACTTGGTCACATAAATAAAGCAAGAATAAAAAAACAAAATTCTCTATCAATTAATAATGTAGCAAATGCCATTTGGAGCAGAAAATATTCATGACCTTAAAGACAAGGAGGGCGTTTCCATTCTCAATTATCACTCCTCTGACATATCTATCCTCCCTTCTCTCCATTCCAGAAACCAATCTAGAGCCCACTCATTCTGAAACAGCCTCGGCCATTGTGTCTTTCACATTACCGAGCTCTGGAAATCTCTCAACATTACATAATTAGACTTACTGACAGAGGAGAGTTTCTTTCGCTCTTCTTCTTTACATCTATCTCAGGAACACATGCCTCAAGCTCAAACTTTAGCTGCTTTTTTTCTCCCTCAGCAAAACATATGATTCAGTGGACACAGAAATAACTGGCCTTAGCCCTCTCCTCTTAACCCTGTCCTCAGAGAATGTACTCTGGAATCTTCACTACAGTCTTGACATATTCAGGCTTTATTTTTAACCTCTGACAGGCCAGCCAACTCTTTTCTCATTAGAGTCCTCTCTTTAGATCGTCACATCTTTGTGTAAAGAAGCATGGCTACACAGGGATTATGGTATTCGGTTTCATATTAATCATTTATCATTGTGGATTTGTGAAGAACATATTTTGCACTTTTACTTAAAGATACAAGCATACATTTAAACTATAAAACCTCAACTAGGGTATTTTTTAGATTATTTTAAAATTGAAAAGGAATACTGATCATGGTTTCTGGACTAGAATAGTATGTACATATGGTAATTGATCTGCACCACAGTATATCTAAAACACATGGAGATGTTTAAACATGGAGATATGGTCATATTGTAAAGTGACATCACATGAACAAAAAAAAGAATAAATGGAGTAGGACTAAAAAACGTCCAACTCTACTAACCCCAAAACTAGGGCTAAACACAAATATATACACTCCCTTTTCTTCCTTATTCCCATTGGACCCTAGTTTGAACCAAAACGAACACAACACATCTGGGGTCACCTTATGAAAACTAAGGGCAGTTGAGTGATGAATTATACCAAGATTCAGTGGCCAGTGTAATCCATATTGCAAAACCAAAATCTGAGAAACATAATTTAATGTGCTTAGCCATTGCTTGCCAATCATCACTTGTATCTTTGTAAAGTCGCTTTGGAAGAATACTATAAAAAGCATTAAATAAATAAAGATATACAATCACTCAAAATGTTTTGGTCAGAAAGACTTTCATTTCACTTCATTTTCTTCCGCTTATCCAGGGCCAGGTCGCAGGGGCAGCAGTCTCAGGAGAGAACCCCTGACTTCCCTCTCCCCAGACACTTCCTCCAGCTCCTCTGGGGGGATCCCGAGGCATTCCCAGGCCAGCTGAGAGACATAGTCCCTCCAGCGTGTCCTGGGTCTTCCCCGAGGCCTCCTCCCGGTGGGACATGCCTGGAACAGGTAGGAGTTCAGGAGGCATCCGAAACAGATGCCTGAGCCACCTCAGCTGGCTTCTCTCGATGTGCGCCCTTCCACCCTGTGGAGGAAACTAATTTCGGCTGCTTGTATCCGAGATATTTTCTTTCAGTCATGACCCAATGCTCATGACCATAGGTGAGAGTAGGAATGTAGATTGACCGGTAAATCGAGAGCTTTGCCTTTTGGCTCAGCTCCTTCTTTACCACAACGGATCAGTACATTGACCGCATTACTGCTGCTGCTGCACCGATCCACCAGTCAATCTCACGTTCCATCTCTCCCTCACTCAGAAAGACATTTTTAAAAATAAAATAATACTTATATTCAGAAAAGATACATTAAATTGGTAAAAAGTTACAGTAAAGGACATTTAAAATGTTTACAAATATTTTATTTGAAAATTGTCTATTCAAAGAATCACAAAACATATCCAGAGACAGTAAAGCCTGGAGTATTGATGCTGAAAATTCAGCTCTAAAATCTCACATTTTATAATACATTAGAATTGAAAACTGTTATTTTCATAGTCAGTAATATCTAATCAATTATATATATATTGCGTCAAAAATGCATAAAATAGCCGTAGAACAGAAATTGTACAATCATTTCTATAAATAAATTTACATGCTCTTCTAAATTGTCATATCTATATATTAAACTTAAAACCATAGTAACAGTGGGCCAGTCTCTATATGACATAATACAATAAATTTCAGGCGCATCCAATAATGAGCTCAGGGTTGACTGAGTGCAGGACTGAACTAAAGGATGTGTTCTGTGAGAGGAAATCGTTCTCATTCTACAACAATTCAGCTGTACAGATACAATGAAAAAGGAGAGAGAAAGTGAAGGACGAAGTTGTCCTTGAAAACACAAAATGATTAGCTGCTGCCTGGCATTCATAACACAAAACAGGAAATCTGAAGTAGACAAGATATGCAGAGCCAACTGTTCTGTTCAGCGGCAGTTAAAACCACAACACAACGGCTAGAAGGGGAGTCCTTGCCATTCATGACTGATTGTGTAACCTCAAACGTCTTCATTCATGATGTGAGGGTAGCACAAGATTATCAGCCCTCTAACATTCACACACAATTCCATGAACTACCCAGCATTGCATATACGGTACAAACATTTGTTTCAAAACATTTCACAAACAATTATAAAAAAACCCAGCAAGGAACATAATCAACATAGGCTCATTCTGAAAATGTAGCCCTATATACATTTCTGGAGATTGTGAATTATGCAACCAGAAATACGTATGGCTGCATTTTGTCTTTAAAATGAACGGGTCAATCGGTGCTTTCGAAAACACTATTGGTTGGGTTTAGGCAAGGAGGAGGGTGGGTCAGTCGATTGGTCAGACATTCAGTCAGTCAGTCAGTCGACAGCGGCCTCTGGTGGATATACGCGAGAACAGCAGGCGTGAATGGCACTCGCGAGAGAAATGTGAGATCTCAAAAAGCGTACACAGCGGCCTCTGGTGGATTCGCGAAAACAAAAACTGCAATGTACTGCAATGTAAATGGATGTATTTGGCGCTCTCCAGTAATGTATATAGCGGTATGTTTTCAGAATGAACCTGGGTTGAACATAATGAACAAATGCATCCCTATCATACTTTTTTGCAGGTCTTCTATAGGTATACATCCTACACTGTAAAAAACATCTAATTAACAGTTTCCGTATTTTGTGATTCACAAGTGTTTTCTTTTTTTTTTGTGGTTGTGAATTGTATTATGGCACGTTGATTTCTGCTCTGTCAATTTTTGATGTTGAAAATTCAACTCTACTGTTTAACAAAGTGACTTTTATTGACATTTTAGTCGTTTGAAATAATATAATATATAAGAAATAATATAAAAAAGAAATAAGTCTGTAAAATAACAGAAAATGCACTAGCAGTTTATTACAAGGTTTTTGTACTGTAATATACAACACCAACCCAGAAAATATATCACTTTAAACTATTAAAACTGTTCATAAAGGGGTGACGCGGTGGCACAGTGGGTAGCACAATCGCCTCACAGCAAGAAGGTCGCTGGTTCAAGCCTCGGCTGGGTCAGTTGGCATTTCTGTGTGGAGTTTGCATGTTCTCCCCGTGTTCACGTGGGTTTCCTCCGGGTGCTCCGGTTTCCCCCACAAGTCCAAAGACATGCGGTATAAGTGAATTGGGTAAGCTAAATTGTCCGTAGTGTGTATGTGTGTGAATGAGTGTGTATGGATGTTTCCCAGTGATGGGTTGCAGCCGGAAGGGCATCCGCTGCGTAAAACATATGCTGGATAAGTTGGCGGTTCATTCCGCTGTGGCGACCCCAGATTAATAAAGGGACTAAGCCGAAAAGAAAATGAATGAATGAATGAACTGTTCATAAAAGTCACTTTTTCGAAAATTTCAAGGTTAAAAGTTGTTGGAAGAAAGATCAAGGTGCCATAATGCAATTAAAAAACATAAATAAACGGAAATATAAAAAAATGACTAAAAATATAAATCACAAAATACGGAAAACTGCTCATTTAGGTATATTTGTACAGTGTATATACAGTTAAAGTAAGACTTTCTGCAGAATAACAAATATTATAGGACATATCGTGAAAAATTCCTTGCTGTTACACATAATTTGGGAAATATTTGAAAAAGATGAAAAAATTCACAGGAGGGCTTCAACTGTATATTGTATATACAAATGTTCACATAATAAACATAGCAGTATTACCCCTATCGAATGTCTAAACCGATTGGTTCAAAGATCTGGTGTCTCTAAACCCTGCCGTTCTGATAGCATACTCTGATTGGTCTGATGGCCCACCAGTCTACTGTGATTGGTCTACTGCCAAACATCCATTACTATATCTGAATTTCAGCTATTCCTCAATTGTAAACAGCGATACAAACAGTAACAATGCCATCGATTTAACCATACCAATTCTAGTGCAAGTCCTCATTTAAATATTAAATATTAATAAAAGTGACCTTAAAGGGCACCTATGATACAAATCTACTTTTGTAAGCTGTTTGGACAGAAGTGTGTGTAGGTATAGTGTGTCCAAAGTCATATTGGAGTGATAGAAACACAATAAGTCTCATTTTTTTAAATTTCCTGACGTTAAAATAGGATCCAAATCCCTGCAATTTTGAGGCCAACCGCAACGTGACGTAAGTGTGCGGTTTCCCCGCCCACCGAATTGATTGACAGACACGAGATCTAGCTCATTTGCATTAAAGGCACAGGCAACAAAAAAACAGCTACAATGTTCTAACAGCTCAAAATACCCAGATTCAGAAAGGTATAATAAATAATCTGATGGGTATTTTGAGCTGAAACTTTAAAGACATATTCTGGAGACACAAAAGACTTATCTTAAATCTTGAAAAAGGGGTAAAATAGGTGCCCTTTAACTACTAGGTACTTGCATCAAAAAAAAAGTACAATTATTGTCTTCATATTGTATTGCACAACACTTGTGGGACCATTGAGTTTGGATGCAGGTAAGGTTAGAGACAGATTTGGTGGTATGGATAGGTTCAGGTTGGGTTAAGACTTAAGGAATGGTTCAACAGTGTAATTATAAATGTAATTACAGAAAATAATAATTACATACAGATAAATGTAACAATATAAGTTCAATGTAAAATCATGTGTGTATATAATAAGCGCATTGTACCAGATGTCAAAGAAAAAAATTTGAAGAGAATTTCTGAGGGCTCCATTTGATTGATCAGTTAAATGACCATCATATCGACAGCCAGTTGACAATGAAAGGAAGCTTAAATTGTGGACGGAGTCTCTCTCATGCTCTCTGTCTCCTGCTGAATCATGCTGTTGGATGATTCAAGCATCCAGTCTCTGCTTTTATACCATCGGCTGGCGTTTATTTATGGCTTCGTCTCCAGGGAAACTACAGGAAGTGTGACACACAACATCAGAATGGGAACTAAGTGAGATCAAGAGGACGAAACGGCAAATAGACAAATAAAAAGTCTATATGCTTGTGTCAGGAGTGTGTATCATATTGTACACAGTTTCGGTGGTGTGTGTGTGTGTGTGTGATCTTTAGCGCTCATAATGAAAACATGATGACAGGTCTGAATGAGTATAATAGCAAGCAAACATCTGTGCCGTCCTTGAAAAGACCTTTATTTACTCTCATCCCTCGAGTCATAAAAGGGGTCGACTGTTTTTATTCCCACAGACAGTCTGTATTTTTACTGCCTTTACTGTATGCACACTTTTTTATGAAGAACCTCTAACATCCAAAGAAACCTTACATTAAACAAAAAGGGGAAAAGGTTTTTAAGATTACATTTGTTTTCACGCTATAAGAAATAAATGTGACCCTGGACCACAAAACCAGTGTTATGTTATGCACAGGTATATTTTTGGCAATAATCAAATAGTCAAACTTTTAAAATCATAAGAATATTACGTAAAGCTCATGTTCCAAGAAGATATTTAGCAAATTTTCTACTGTAAATGTATCATAAAATAATTTTTGATTAGTAATGTCCATTGCTAAGAACTTAATTTGTACAACTTTAAAGGCAATTTAAAAAAAGATATTTAGATAAAAAATAAATAAATATAAAAACATGTGAATGGTTTTGTTGTCCAAAGACACAAATGGTTCATTTGAGAACTGGTGGACTGAAAATGGTTCTTCTGTGACATTACAGCAAAAAAAATAAAAATAAAACTTTTGGAACCTTTATTTTAAGAGTGTATAACCTTGAACCATGCGCTCACTTAAAATGTTTTGCTCACTGTGGTATTGGGTTTAATTTCTTTCTTTTATCACTTTCTTGAACTGAGTTGGACCACAAAACCAGTCTTGTGTTACGCACAGGTATATTTTTGGCAATAGTACAAATTATAGATTTTTGTTTTTTTTTAATCATCAGAATATTAAGTAAAGCTCATGTTCCATGAATATGTTTAGCAAATTTCCTACTGTAAATAACTTAATTTTTGATTAGTAATGTTCATTGCTAAGAACTTAATTTGTACAAGTTTACTGTACTTTACTTTTTGCACTAACTTTCTTAATATTTAGATTCCTATATTATATTTAGATATTTAGATTTAGATTTTTTTTGCAGTTTTGTTCATGATATTTATTCTGTGGTAGATTCTCTACAGTGTAACTTCCACCAACAAACTCAGTGTAAAGTTGGTAACCCTGATGAGTCTCCTGCTATTTTAATGCAATACCAATTTCATCAACTAACTAATCCAACCCACCAACACATCACAATAGATAAGCTTCCTGAGGTAACCCTGTCATTAAAATGTTTTTGTTTTTCCCTGTGGGTTAAAAATAAGATGTGGGTGGATTACTTATGAAATGTGCTTTTTTTATTTTTTATTTTATAAAGCCTATAATGAGTGTTTGCATCAAGTCTCCATGGTGCACTGACAAGAGGAGAGAGGTAAAAAAAAATGGATTCTTTGGAAACAAAGGGTCTGCCAGATGAGAATGTGTCATATGCTTATATGAAAGTGTAAAGCATTAGTCATATCATTAAAATGTTAATGGGACAGTTCACTCAAAACTGAAAATTTGGTCATCATTTACTCACCCTTCACTTGTTCCAAACCTACTTGACCTTCTTTCTTCTGTTGAACACAAAATAAGAAATTTTGAAGAAAGCTGGAAACCTGTAACCATTGACTTCCATAGTATTTGTATTTCCTACTATGGATGTCCGTGGTTAGATTTTTCTAACATTCTTCAAACTTTGTGTTCAACAGAAAAAAGAAAATCATTGAGGGATAGTTGAGGGTGAGTAAATAGTAATATTTAAATGTTTGGGTGAACTGTCCCTTTAAGAGGTCATCTAAGTAGAAAGGCATGCAGTATGAATTTATGAAATGAAAATATTTAATGGAATAGTTCACTCAAAAAGTTCACTCAGGTTGTTCCAGTCTTGTATATATGTCTATGTTTGGCTGAAGACAGGAAGATATTTGAAATAATACAAGTAACCAAATAGGTCTTGCTACCTATTTGAGAAGGGTCTGGATGCAGACATGGTGCAGTGCAATCTGAGCTGCATCCAATGCTTTTTAATGCGCTCACCTATTCCCACCCCTAACCCTACCCCTCACAGTGACGTCACAAGCTCCATAATGTGCATTGTGTCTGACATTGCATCACTGAGATGTGCAGTCTCAGTTTGCATCATCAAGGCTGCATCCAGATACTATTGACCCATTTACTCCTATAGTATTTGTTTTTCCAGCTATGGCAGTAAATGGGGGGCAAGGTTGGTTTGGTTACGGACATTTTTCCAAATATCTTCCATGTGTTCAGCAGATCAAAGAAATATATACAGGATTGGAACTATGCCGAGGGTTAGTAAATGATGGCAGAAGTTTCATTTTTGGATAAACTATCTTTTTAATAATGAAACATAAATGACAATGATTTTATAATTTTCAACATGACAAGAGATAAGTGACATCATAATATATATAATAAGTATGTTTTCATGTGAATAGGTGTTTTTTTTATTTTTGTAGTGGCCATTCCAATGTAATCAACTACACAAGCAATTACAATACTACTACTACTACTACTACTACTACTACTACTACTACTACTACTA
>CAIGQV010017602.1:15127799-15145686 GCA_903798115.1 Danio jaintianensis | reverse complement strand
GTGTGTGTAAGCACACTTGGCAATAAAACCGATTCTGATTCTGATTCTGATAAGGGAGGAAAGGAGACTAAGAGTGTGTTCACACTTGACAGGTTTGGTTTGAATAAATAAGATACAGTAGGTCTATCTCCAAATGTGTTCTTCTGGTGTGGTTTGGCTCAAATATGAAACGACACATACTTAATTAAACATATTAAAATGAACCAAAAACTGAACATGATGCAGGTCCATAGCTAGGGGGTTCAAGTGGTTCGAAAGACCCACCCCCCCTACTGACAAAGTCCAGAATTTGGCTGCTATATGAGCTCATTTGTCTCATTTATGAGAGTATGCCATCATAAATTGTGAAATTAACCAACAGAAGAAGTTAATTATTCAAATGGACAAATTCTGACTGAGGAAATGAGCTGGCCAGTTTGTTATTTGCCTATAGGCCTATAGGCAATATGAAACTTCATTTAAAACAAGTTTTAAACAGATTGTTTTTTTAAATGATGGATGATAATAAATTTGTATTTTTAAAATAAGCATTTTTTTCATGTTTCTTTGTTCAAAACTTTTCATTTAAAATTCTAATCTCATTACATTATTTATAAAACTGTAATAACCTACAGTTTAAATGCACATTTGTATATAAACACTTTGTGGTAAAATAGTACGGTAAGCACTTTGACAAAAATGTAGGAAAACTTTTTGTTGCATCAAAAATGTGGTTATGATCACCATCCAACAAGCTAATTAAGCAAAAATTTGTGCTTCAAATATCACTAAAATGCAGTATTTGAACCGCATAATTTAATAGAAAACGAATTGAATAACTGCAAAAATAAACCACCTCTTTTAATAGGCTGGCTACGGGCCTGTGACGTCCAATGGTGTAAAGTAACAAACTGTAAATACTCAAATTACTGTAATTGAGTAGTTTTTCTCAGGAATTATAGTTTATTAAGTAGTTTTAAAAATCTGTACTTTTACTTTCCCTGGAGTACATTTTCAGTGCTGTATCGGTACTTTTACTCCACTATTTTCCTTCAACCTGCAGTCACTACTTTATTTTTTCTTGTGGGGATTGGCTAAAGTAGAACAACCAGTCCTGTGATTCCTGTCCAATCAAATCGCACATAGAAACTAAATCGCATCATACTGAACAACCTCAAAACATGGACGCTTCAAAAATACAGCTAACCATGCATTAAAAGTGTCCAAGAAGATGTCCAAAATCGTCACACAATAATCAAGAGACTGTTTAGACTGAATGACGGATGTATGATGTCTGAAATGGCCTTATTTTAATGAATGAATGAATGAATTATTTTTTTTATTTGAAAATGTGTGAAAATGAAAATGATTCCTAAGTGTGTATATTTATTTATTTATTTTTATTTATTTTTTTGAAAATGATTCCTAAGTGTGTAAATTTATTTCTTTATGTATTTTAATGTATTAATTAATTAATTATTTTTAATTTGAAAATGTGTGAAAATTAAAATAATTCCTAAGTGTGTTTATATGTATATTTATTTTATTTTATTTTATTTGAAAATGTGTGAAAATGATTCCTACATGGACCAGAACTAAAAACACTGTAAAAAGCTTCTGTTTTAAATTTGCATGCTTAAAAATATTTACTATTGATGATGAATATTTATTACACTAAACTACTGATGTTGAAATGTTAACTACAGTTAAACAAAGTGACTTTAATTGTTTGAATTGTAATATAAGATGCAGACCAGAGCAAACAATTTATTACTATTTAGACAGAGGACTGACCCCCCATCGCCCCCCCCCCCCCCCTCCTGCATAGATGTTAATAAGAGAAGTACACTTAAAATATACTTCAACTTTACTTAAGTATACTTAGTAAAATGAACTTGAAGTATACTTCTTTTTTGCAACGAACATACTAAATGTTTACAGCATGTAAACTCTAGTAAAATACTATGCAAACCATGCAGTGACATCGTTTAAATGCAATCAACGATACAAAGAGCCTAAGACAACACACTTGACCCCTGATAAGACTGAAGTAGGATTCATAGTAATATAAACCTTCAACATTTTAATTTAAAATTTGAAAAAATGCAAACTTCCAAATCAATACAGAAGCCAAAAATTCTGAATTTTGTTAACGATTTAAAAAGAAAATTAGACAGATTTGAAATACTTTTTAGCACTCTCTTGTTATTGGCTTATTATCTGCACACTATGAACTACCTCTGATATCTGGAGGAGCACTCAACACTCTTTCAGTCTCTTTTTGCCCTCCTCTTTTTTTTATTGACTTCCTATTTGCCGACTGATGAGATGGAGAAAGGAAGGGAGGGGAACCTCTCGTAGAGGAATTTGGCACATTCCTGGAGGCCTCCCAAAAGGCCAGATCATCCACACACACACACACGGTATCAGGGAGAACTGAGAGTGACCATTTCACCAGTTTGTGTCTCTCGTTCTCCTAGCAACCACCAAAGAAAAGGAACACAGCGTAGCTTACCAGTGAGCCACTTAAAAGCACGATGACTCTGTTTGTTTATTTGAACATCTGAACACACTGTATACAGTAGCGAGAAGGGATACGTATTCCTTTATGAGAGCCTGCTACAAACAATCCAGAGTACAAAGTCAAAGTGCTGTAATTATGTTATGATCATGTGTTTGTAGTTTAACCATAACTGTGAAGAGGGATAAAGATATTATTCCGGTTTAAAGTGATACAGTCACGCTGGAAAGTCTGATTTTCCTGTTTTATGTATAATAGTTACGTGTGTGAGAAAAATATGTTTTTTGTTTTGTTTTTGCATTGCATAAAATAACAAAATGATGTGATGCTTTCAGACATGTTTATAATAATTTTCTGACACCACATAAGAAGTGCTTTAACTTCGGAAGAGTTAATAAATCTATATTTGGTGGAACAACCCTGATTTTGAAATCATAAAACATGAAAACATTTGTTGTTCTGAAAAATTGTAAAAAATAAAAAATAAAAAGACAACAACAACAACTAGGGGGGCACAATATATAATTTCAGCATCAATATCGCAATGTGATCATTCGCAATAGTGACATCACAGGATATGCATGATGTTGAGCAAGTTTATTTTAATGCCTGTAATTGTATAATGGCTTAAAAAAATTAAGGTATAGAATATTTTGAGGGATGTAAACAAAAACAATGGTTTCCTGTTTTACATTTTTAATTTCTTTGGCTTCCGAGAATCCAAAAAGAGCGACATATTGATAAATAATGTTATGATAGCTGTTTTAACATTAAGTTTTCGAATGATTGAATTGCCTCTTGTTACAGTTATGAAATAGTTTGAGAACAAGCAGGAAATGTTCATGGGCCAATGACATGACTACATTAAAATGGTCTATACGAAATTGTACCATTTTTTTTTACCTTAACTGCGATTAATTTTATTGAATTATTTTTCTTTTTATCATTTAGTTACTGTACTTGAATACTGTTAGACTCGGGAAATGATAAAACTCTTTATTTGTATATATTTTTTGATTGTATTTATAGATAGTTATGCATGAAAATACTCACAACACATGCAAATACAGAAATGCACTGCAAATAGCACAGACCACAACGAAAATGTGTCGGGGGACCTCAAAAAGTTTATAGATTGTTTATTAGATTTTATGGAGATGCAAATAGTAAACATTAATTCATCAATCTCTGATTAAACAAGTGCATGGAAATACTCATAACACATGCAAATACAGAAATGCACTGCAAATAGCACAGACCACAACGGAAATGTGTCGGAGGATTGTTTATTAGATTTTATGGAGATGCACTCCCACTGCAGAATCATCCCAATTCTAACATTATAAATTCTTTCCAAATAGAGATATTAAGTCATCTGGCGAAATTGTATTCATATGGCAATATATATATCGCAAAATAAAAAAATATTGCAATGTTAGATTTTTCCAATATCGTGCAGCCCTAACAACAAAACAAAAAACTAAAACTGTTAATGCTCTTGTTTGACATTTGGAAGAAATGCTCTCAGATCGTTATAGAACAAAACAAATACTGCCATTTATCTCAAACCCATACCAAACAGAGCCAGTAATTAAAGAGAAACAGAACAGCTAAATTTGTACTGATTTTGACAATTTAATTAGGACTTTCTTTTTGTTAATAAAACATAATAAAAGATAAAGAATATTCTACTCTACTGCATTCTATTCTATTTATATTATATCATATCATATTCAACTCAGTTGCATAATAGCATAACTTAATTATACATTATTCTATTAATATGTGTGGCGGGGAAGGAGTGGTCGAACGCCCCGCAACAGTGGAGAGTGGGTTAGGAGACCGGCAGCTGGAAAGTAGGTCAATCAGAGTTAGGATTAACACCTGTTTCTTCTCAGTGATTGGGTCAGAGTGTCGATTTTTAAGCGAGAAGATGAGCCAGTTGCTTACCTAAATCGCCAACCCTGTCTTTTTCTTCCTTCATATTAAATGAACTGTATTACAATATGAAACAATTAATTATTAATATGATCAATTATTATTATATCATATTTAATTCAGTGACATAATAACATAACTTAATTATGCATTATTATATTAATATGAAACAATAAATTATTAATATGATCAATTATTATTATTATTATTATTGTTGTTGTTGTTGTTAATAATAATAATAATAATAATTAATAATAATGATAATAATAATAATAATAATAATAATAATAATAATAATAATTATTATTATTATTATTATTATTATTATTATTATTAATAATAATAATAATAATTATTATTATTTATTTTAATTAACCACCATTATATAGTAGAATATATTTTAGTTGGTCAAACTATATATAGCAGAATAGCAGACAAACTCTCTGCTTTCCAAGAAGAACCCTGCTAACAAACTTACTAGCACGCCTGTGTGTGTGTATTTTTTTTTTCATTCACGTCGGTCTCCATGAGAACCAAACACAGCTCTGGTAGAGTTTGTATGACTCAGTGGCTGGTGGTTTTCCTGCGCTCAGTGCGCGCGCTCTGGATATGTTCGGAACAGCTCTGTCACAGGGGCGCGCCCTGACGTAGCCACGCAGAAAAAAAGGGCGTAGCACTTCCATAATGAGCCTCTTTAAAGCTGCTGCTCCATACAGCACATTAATCTAGTCGCAGGGATCTGGACTTTGGAAATACGCAGTACTGTTGACACGAGTCGCGCGCCTGCATTTCGGCGATTTCATCTATTCTTTTGTGGACTTACTTTCGCTTTGATCGCAGTAAGTTGGATTTATATTGCAGTGCAAAAGTATGTTGCGTGTTTATGAGTGTAAAAAAGTTCGGAGTGAACCTGAGAGGAGGATAAATTTTGCATGCAGGATAATATAAGCCACTTTGATGACTTGAATCTGTCTTGCGCGTAAATTGATGTAGGAAAACATTATCAACTATCTACAGTTCTATGTAATATCCAATGTACATTATCAACTACCTACAGTTGTTCATAATAGTTCATAAATATACCTTAGAAAGTTTTAATGAATCAGACAGCACGTTTATTTTAAAAGACATCAATCAGCTTTTGACCTAATGTCTAAAACGATTTTTGTTAATTAAACGCTGTATATTATATTGTATTATATTATTAAACTTCAATTAGCTACACAAAATAAATAATATCATGTATTAACATAAAAGTTCATCTAATTTCAAGAGCATCAACATAGTAAAGGGCTATACAATAACGTATAACTGGTCATTAATGTACTTTATCGACGTTTGTACAGAACCACAAGGAGACATCATGCTGCTCCTCTTATTGGGAATCGTTGTTTTGCATGTGGCAGCACTGGTTCTGCTCCTCGTGTCCACTATAGTCAGTGTAAGTATAACTTTTATACTATTTCCCTATTTATATATCATCTATCTATCTTGTTACAGTGACAATTGATGTGATGTGAACTATAACCAGCTGAAGCAGAATATTGTGGATAGTTGCTGATAAATGTTGCATTCTTCAACAGGCATGGGT
This sequence comes from Danio jaintianensis, assembly GCA_903798115.1. Classification (NCBI taxonomy): domain Eukaryota; kingdom Metazoa; phylum Chordata; class Actinopteri; order Cypriniformes; family Danionidae; genus Danio; species Danio jaintianensis. The sequence continues at coordinate 15,139,657 of CAIGQV010017602.1, read as the reverse complement.
AGTGAACTCCACCAGCAGTTCAGACCTCTGGCAAAACTGCACCACAGCCGCTGTCGCATGTGATGCTGCCAACACTGGAGGTAAGACCCTAAAGTTATAAAGAAAATATCTGCCTTGTCACAAAGAGTTAATAAGTCAACAATTGGGTTTTATCCTGGGATAACTGTCAAAGCCCCTGTTTACCACACTTTCTGGTGGGTGTGCCCACTGTGTTTTGCCCTTTATACTGCCATCTAGGGGTGAGAATGCATGTGTGCAGTCTCAACCCACAACAGAGCCCTCTTCAACATCAGCTCATGCAGACTGTATAAATAGTCTGGTTGCCGGCTCTGAGCTCGGGCCCCTTGTTTGGGAGTGGAGTGCTGGGTTGCAAAGAGGCTTGAGAAACATATGGGGTGGGGCAGAGGTACAGCATTCGAGCAGCGAAGATTTGGGCTGATCTGTGTGATGGCGCAGCATCAGATCGCTGCAGAGAGAACATGGCGTGATTAGAGTCACACCCACGGATTAAAATGCCAGCGATGGGATTGTTAACAATACAAGAATGAATAGAGATAGAAAGAGAGAGTTTTATGAAAGGTTGTTCTTTTGACATCAATGGTTTCATGAAGAACCTTTAGCATCCATCGAAGCTTTTCATTCTATTTAAAAAAATGAGTGGAAAAGGGTATTTTAGATAAATATATAAATATAAATATTTTTTAAATGGTTCTTTGGATTTCTATGGTATAATTTCCTGGTGCCTTTTGTTTTTAAAGGGATAGTTCACACAAAAATGAAAATTACCCAATTATTTATTCTTCCTTTTATGGTTTTAAATCTTTATGTTTCTTTTTTTTTTCGTTCACTTCAAAACCGATCTGAGATTCTATTTTTTTGTTGAACACAAAAGAAGATATTTTGAAGAAAGCTGGTTTGTTGGAGTACTTCTGTATTAGAGAAAAAAAGCCAGGCTTGAGCATTTTTCAAAATATCTTCTTTTGTGTTCAACAAAAAATAGAATCTCAGATCGGTTTTAAGTAAAGGATGAGTAAATGATGGCGTAATTTTCATTTTAGGGTGAACTATCCCCTTAAGAGTGTGTCTCGCATGTAAATATAACATTTATTTAAAAACTGACATGCTTCTAAAAAAAACTATATTAAGCACTGTATATTCTCAGTGGGATTGCTGTTCCATTATTGGCTGTTCTTGAAGGGTGAGATGATGACGTCATAGTTTTAGAGCGGGAAACGCCTCTCGGTGCTCTTTGGTAATGAGGCGGGACCAGAATGCATTGCTGTGTTATTTCATAGCTCACAGTCAGTTGGCGTAGCACCTATAATGTGCTGTGTTTGTTTAGGGCGTGGTGTGAGGGAGGGCACATAGGGCTTTTCTGTCCTGCTCTCCAACACTCTCTCACGTCTCGCTGCTATGCTGCTGGAAAAAAATTCAGTTTTTCTTTAAAAGTTTCCAGTTGCTTCTTAATGGGATTTTTTTTATGGTTTTCTAAGCTCTAAAGAGTTTTTCAGTGGTGCATGTAATGAAGAAATTTGGCTACAGATGGCATTTAGTGCACACAAATGCATTGTGCACTCTATTGCAAAGATGTGTTAAAGGGACAGTTCACCCAAAAATAAAATTGAGCTTATTCACCCTCCGCTTGTTCCAACAATATGAGTTTTTCCTTTCTGTTGAATACAAACAAAGATAATTCGAAGAATTGAAACTGATATTGACATCCAGCATTACACTTAATGTAAATGACAACATTAAGTAATAGAATAGTAAATATTATTGGGTTTTATTAATCTAGTTAATTAAGAAATGAAGAAAAGAATCATTCTAATATTAAAACGTGTGTACTACATTAAGAAAACCCATAACATCATGAACAACAGTACATTTATAAATGCAATAAACAATATTATAGTCTAATGCATTTCTTATACTGACTCAGCTTGTTCCAACAATATGAGTTTTTCTTTTCTGCTGAATACAAAAGAAGATCATTCGAAGAGTGTTAGAAACTGATTTTGACATTCATAGTAGAAAATAAAAAGATACTTTGAAAGTCAATGGGTAGCCAGCATTAAACTCAATGTAAATTGCAACATTAAGTAATAGAACAGTAAATATTATAGGGTGTATTAATCTAGTTAATTAAGAAATGAACAAAAAATCATTCTAATATTAAAACGTGTATACCGCATTAAGAAAAACCCGTAACATAATGAACAACAGTACATTTATAAATGCAGTAAACATTATTATAGCCTAATGCAGTACTTATACTGACTTGTCTTTAAATTAAAAGCCATCAGAAGGGAGTTTCTAGTAATGCAAACAAATGTAATTGCCATTTTTTATGTATTGAATACAATGTTGGTAAGGATTGCATTGTATAAAAGCAAACACACTGCATGTCAGTCCTAAAAGTGTAATGCAAAATCACTTCTGCACAGCCAGGAACAAATCAAGACTTCCAACTTGGATTCGAAACCAAGTGCGAAACCATCCTAAGATCACCTGAATGGTGTATTTTACACTGAGAGTGATGCGGAACAGCTGGCGTGGCGAAGCTACTCAACACTGGCAGCTAAAGTATGCGTGAAATCCTATTCATCATCCTAATATAGAGAGCTGTTTCATGCACCAAACCGAGGTTACGAAGGCCTACTATTAGCGCACGTACTTGCACCACTGTGTTATGTTTCCCCCACTGCATATTTATCATCTGTTAAGCCACATTCTTCACACTCGGGACCATACGTACCTCTCTAAATGCAAACACAAGGCCTCTGCTTTCCAAAACCCAATCTTCTGTCCTGAAATACACACGCATGACTGCTGACAGAAATACATAGGGTGTTGTCAAGTTCAAAACCAGTACGGCCGCACTTTATATCAGGAAATTACAAATGTCACAACTCTGAAGGAAGGAAAGGACGGTCTGTTTACTTCATGTGAGGATGGATAAACTGAGGGCAAACTTAGTAACAGTGAATAAATGGACTGCGCGAGGGGATGTGCTGCTATTTTTGCTTCATTGTTGAGAGATAATTGAGAGATTTAGTGTGTCATTTGTATTGTGTGGGTGCGGTGGTACCTCATACAGTATATGCAAACACAGTGATAGAAGAACAACTGTGTATTTGTGGATGCATACAAGAATAGTCTCCTCACATGGTTTCTGATGAGTTGTTCTCAAAACAAATGCCATTTCTACATTTGTTTCCATTCTGAGATATTTTACAAGTGCAAACCAATGCCCTTTTAGGGTTATCCCTATCTGCCTGCGCTTTACGGTTTTTCTGTTAATGAGATCATTGCTTGAATTTTGGATTGCCAATTCTTCTCCAAAAAAGTGCAAAGAAGCCAATTTGCTTCGGATCTTAAGAAGTGTAGATTTTTCTAGGACTGAAATGAAATGTTGATAAAACGTTTCACAAATGTTTTTTTATTAGTAAAAATTCTAATTACTAATTATTGAAACAAATTTATGAATGGATGGATAGATGGATGGATATAATTGATTGTATATACTTTAGTTGAACCCATTTGTTGACATAATTCAACTTATATTTAACCAAGTTAATGCTAATAGTAGATTTCAGACAGGGAAAAAAGAAAAAAAAAACTATGATACTGTACTGAAAATTCCACCAATCAGAGAGCTTCAGTAAGCACAGCATGATGTCGAAAGAATCAAGTAAAAACTCACACAAACCTGTTGTTATTAATTGATTGTATGTGCTTTTAATGAACCCGCCTGTTTGCATTTATTCAATTTAAATTAGACCAATATCAAATAACTACATTACCCATGATGCTTTGCTGAAAATGTCACCAATCAGAGAGTTGCAATGAGGAAAGCATGTCAAATGAGATCGTTAGCTAGCCATAAAGAGATCTTTAGGACTTAACGAAGTCTCCATATACTCTCAAATTACTCATAATAGGATTTTCATTTGCATTGCTTCATGGGATTGTAGTTTTCAAGAGTGCAAAGTCTTATACCATAGCCTTTTTTTACCAATTGTCATATACTTTGCTCTAAAATCATGTATGTAATATTGTGATCCTTGTCATAGCTGGCTCATGGTTTATACTGCTTTACTTTGTTTTAAGGGTATGCAGTAATGCACTCTGGTCAATGTAATATTACAAATCTGAATTTGAGGGTCTAATTTTAGGACCTGTTTCTTCTGGAGGCTAGAGTATTGGCTCTGATTTTGGTTTAATCCGTAGTAGACTAATCTGCTTTGGTGGCTTGACAGTTGTAGTGGCTATAAGAAGAGCGGCAGACACAGCTGAACATGAGAGGAAAGAGATAGAGAGGTGGAAACCTGATGCTACAGGAATGACCCTTGGATAAGAAATAGACATGCTGGACAACCCATGCATTCCACTTATTACTGCTAGGGCACGAAGAGGGAGACTGAGATAGAAAAGAGATCAGCAACGACACGTTTGACATGTAGACACGCTTTACATAATCAGTGCTCTCATGTCATTGCAAACATGCATAACCTTCTTCTGTTAAATACAAAAAAGGCTGTTTTTTTTTATTCACATGCTCATTAGTGTTAGTGTTAGGGTTAGGGTTAGACCATATTTATGGCGATCATGTGCAAGATCAATTTTTAGTTCACCAATGAATCTTTCAGTGAACAAATAGTAGCCTAAAAAAACCTACAGTTCTTCTACATTCCCACTATACCAAAAGCTTGCATTGTGAACCACACAGACCACATTAACAGGTGCATTTTGCTAGTACCAGGTTTTCTGATCTTATCAAAGGTCGACATTGTTCTGGGATGCTGTCTTGCAGACCTCAGTTGTAACAAGTGGTTATCGAGTTACCTGATTCACCTCTGGCCTCTGGGATCAACAAGGCATTTCACAAACAAAACTGCTGATCAATGCATAATTTCTCTTTTTCTGAACATTCTGGATTTTAATTGTTCATCAAAATCCCAGTAGACCAATCCATATATCATTAGGGTTAGGGTTACGCCATATTCTTGGTGATCATGTAAAAGAACAATATTTAGTTCCCAAATAAATCTTTCAGTGAACAAATAGTAGCCTATAAAGAACCTACAGTTCTTCTACATTCCCACTATTCCAAAAGCTTGCATTGATGTTAGGAGTTCTTTATGGAACAATACAGGCACATTAGCAGGTACATTTTGCCAGTACCAGGTTTTCTGATCTTATCAAAGGTCGACATTGTTCAGAGATGCTCTTTTGCAGACCTCAGTTGTAACAAGTGGTTATCGAGTTACCTGATTCACCTCTGGCCTCTGGGATCAACAAGGCATTTCACAAACAAAACTGCTGATCAATGGATCATTTCTCTTTTGAAGATTCTGTATTTTGATCGTTCAACAAAATCCCAGTAGATCAGCAGTTTGTAAAATACTCAGACAAGCCCATCTGGCATCAACAAGCATGCCACATTCAAAGTCACTTAAATCCCATTTCTCTCCTATTTTTATGCTCCGTTTGAACATTTCTACAAGCCAACACAGAGTTGCTGCCAGGCTGATTAGTAATTTGCATTAATAAACAGTTGAAAAATAAATGTTTTGGACCCCATTGGTTTTCACTGTATGGGCAAAAACAGCCAAAAAAAAAAATAATGTGGCAAATATCTTCGTGGTCAACAAAGAAACATGATAAAGTACACAATTACAGTTTGCATTTTACAGTGAACTATTTATATTTTTAACTTATTATATTTGAGCATGGGGCAGCACGGTGGCTCAGTGGTTAGCACTGTCGCCTCACAGCAAGAAGGTCGCTGGTTCGAGTCCCAGCTGGGCCAGTTGGCATTTCTGTGTGAAGTTTGCATGTTCTCCCCGTGTTCGCATGGCTTTTCTCTGGGTGCTCCGGTTTCCCCCACAGTCCAAAGACATGCGCTATAGGTGAATTGGGTAAACTCAATTGGCCGTAGTGTATGAGTGTGTGTGTGAATGTGAGAGTGCATGTTTCCCAGTACTGGGTTGCGGCTGGAAGGGCATCCGCTGTGTAAAACATGTTGGAATAGTTGGCAGTTCATTCCGCTGGGGAGACCCCTGATAAATAAGGGACTAAGCCGAATGAATATTTGAGTATAGCAGTGCTAAAGCATAAACACTGAATCATTTGTACTTAATAGGACATTCATAAAGCAGAATACATGCTAAACATTAAACTGAAACATCTGCCACGACATTCCTCACCAATCCCAAACCTCCATAAAGCAGACTTGGAGCACACTATTGACTTTCATTTGAAGCAAAAACTTTTATTTCTATTTCAAATAAATGCTTTCTGTTATTTATATATTAAAATAGAACAAAACAAAATGTTTACATTTTTAGTAACGTTCCACAATGTTTTATTCAAATAAGTGCAGCATTGGTGCGCACACTTTAAAACCATTTTAAAAATATGTACCAACTTCAAACTTGTGATCAGTAATGTACTCTTTGGCATCATTGGTTCAAATGGTTCTCAATAGTGCAAAAATGTTCTTTAGATTAAAAAAATAAAATGCCCTTCACACTAAGAAAAAAAGTGAAAATCCCTGAAAAGTTCTTTAGGGAACCAAAAATTGCTTTTCTACAGTATGGTATTGCTGCAAAACCAAATTTTTGCCTTTATTTTAAAGATTGTGTATGTGCAAAACAGGTGAAATGTTTCCTACAACACAGAAATTACTAATGCAAACATTTACTTTCTCCAGTCCACACATGTAAGAGGGTGGAATGGGCTCTAATGCAGGTTAAAAATGACACACGGGAGGCTTTTAAAGCCATCAAATGTAGGTAATATCGAGTTAATGGATCTCCTTGTAAGCTGCCGCGTTTGGCAATGGGAAGTCAAGACAGGATCAATATCAGGTGCTGGTAACCTGCTAAGAGCTTTTAGGAACAGAAACCTCATTATGTGATTGCACAATGCATTAAGGGGTTCCTGGATCCTCTAGTGCTCTTTATGTCCATGAAACAGCCATCAAAACCTTAAATGCAACATATAGGCATTGGTATTTGGTGTGTTTTTTTTTGCCAACTCGTTATCAATAATACATAGATGCCTAAGTGCATATCTCCAATTGCAAAACAGGAACTACTGGTACATCTGCTGTTATCGATTAAGAATAGCAGAAAGTAAAAAAAAAGAATGACCTGTAGCCCATTTGTGTTCATTCAAAATGACCATCTCGTACCCAAGAGCAAATGTGGTTTTTATTTCTGCAAAGCTCTAGAGGTTTTAGGACTAAGTGCACTAATATTTTTAAATTATTTCTGTCTTTCAGTTTGGATCCAGGCAGTCCAAGCCCTCATGATCCTTTCAGTCATCTTCAGCTTCCTGTCTCTCTTCCTGTTCTTCTGCCAACTCTTCACGCTTCAGAAGGGCGGTCGCTTCTTCCTTACTGGAGCATTCCAGATCTTTGCAAGTAAGTATTGTGACATCTTGATGTGAACATGGCACCCAGGATGCACAATTATGGAAAATTTTGCCAATAACGATAACTGATAACAATAACCGATAACCAATAATGATAACCAATAACTCTTCATAATTGGAAACCGATAACAATAAATAATTCCAAAAAAATTAAATTAAATTCATTTTAACTTGATGTTAGCATGGCCCTAGGGATGCCCCACGATGTATATAATAGCCGATACCCTTAATCGATAACTTTATATTTGGAAACTGATAACAATACATAGACTTCTTGATGTTAGCATGGCCCTAGGGATGCACCATAATGTATATAATAGCTAATACCCATAATCGAGAACTCTTTATATATGGAATCCGATAACCAATACATACAGCAGTAAATTCCAAACAAATATATTATACAAGTAATTTTATTTTAAAGCATTAAAATTTATCTTGCAGCTTGATGTTAGAATGGCCCTAGGGATGTCCCGCAATATATATAATAGCCGATACTCATAACCGATAACTCTAGATTTGGAAACCGATAACCAATACATAGGCCAGTAAATTCCAAGCAAATATAATATACAAGCAATTTTATTTTAAAACCTTAAATTCATTGTGACTTCTTGATGTTAGCATGGCACTAGGGATGCCCCTCAATGTATATAATAGCCAATACCCATAACCGATAACTCCTTATATTTAAAAGCCGTTAACCAATACATAGGCCAGTAAATTCCAACCAAATACAATATACAAAAAAATATATTTTAATAACTTAAATTCATTGTGCAGCTTGATGTTAGCATGCCACTAGGGATGCATCATAACGAATATAATAGCCGATAACCATAACTGATAACTATTTAAAAGTTATATATAGGCCAAATATAAATCACATTTTTCTATAGTTTTTCTTAACCTGACAACAAAAACTAAATGCAAACAAAAAAGGGCACCACTGGCTGGTACGGGCCCTATGACAACATTCTGATGGTGTTGCGGACGAAAGTGAAGAGAGGGGGGATGGTGGATATGTGGGGAGGGGTATATCTCATGGTGGAAAGTGGGGGGGGGGGTGTTGGAGGGTGGATGTCCCAGATGAAAGTGAAAATGGGCGGTGCCCTTAGAATCGTCTTACTTTCCCCCCCCCCCAGCGGCACCCCTGCAAACAAACACTCTACACAACTGATCTTATTTATGATCGGCCAAAAACAAGGAAACTTGCAAGTAAACATCTTGATGCCAAAAGCATGTGCAAATTGCTGTCTTCATCATGTAAAAGGCACCAAATGTAATGGACAGCAGCACACACCTACAGTGGATCAACTAGATTAAATAAACCATAATTTATTAGCCTTCTTATCAGGTCGATAACGATAATGCCAAAAAACAACCATTAATCAATACCGATATGCCTCATATAATGATATATACCGATATATTCTGCATAACTACAGGTATCCGTTTGACTGTTTGCAAATGCTAATGAGGTTGACATACAGTAACATGCTGACATGCTCCTTTAGTGAGTGTTAATGAACCCAGCAAAAACAAAGAACGAATTGTGATATTTGCTTATGCGTTTGAGCGAGTTGGCTCAGGTGATCTGAGATTAATTACCATTTATTAATAAAAGATCATCTACGAGACATCGACTGATCTCCTCTGTTCCTATGGAGGTGTATTTGCTCTCATTCACAGATGAAAAGACCTTTGGCCTTGTTTAATGAGTCTGTCATCTCTCATTAAGCCACAGACAGCGCAGCAAACCCTTTAATGCGCTCAGCCACGTTAAAGGCAAACTTCCTGCCAATAATTCGGTTATGATTTCTTAAGATTGAATAAGGCGAGTTATAAATAGACAAGGTCAACAAAGCCAGCAAGCATTTTTCTTCATTTATGGTAAACAATACGTGCAAGAGATCAAATCTGTTGCTAATACAAACTGATAACTCTCATTAGAAATCATCAGGGATAAAAAAAAATCTAATGGCTGTGGAGATGTTCAGCCTTAGATGCTCAAATTACTGACTCTATTGTGCATAATAAATGTGCATTTACGAATTATGCAGATGCTGAGTCAACAAAGCATTCAAAAACATTTGGAAAATATGAAGTGCAATACTTAACTGCGGTACATTTGTTTTAGTAGTTTATGCTGTATCTTGTTCAGATCATGCACCTAAAGCATTGTTTTAAAAACCAAAGATGTAAAACAAGTAAGGGAGTGTCTGAAAAATGCAAAATATCCATATGTTCACCCATTTCTTCTATGACTGTAGCTGAATTATAAAATGGCACTTTTTTCAATACAAATTCAATACAAATTTATGATTTCTTTACGATGTACAGTATGTGCAGAATTATTACGAAAATCCTAATTCTGATCATTCAGATTTTGACAAATTCCAAACTGCATCATTCTTAATAACTATTAATTTTGCATGGGAAAAATGTTTTAAATATTGACCTGAATATGAACTGAATGCTATCATAATGTATCTTTTGAGACACTCCCTGACTTTGCACGTTAGGATCACCATTTCAAGTTTTACATCTTTGGTGCTTAAAATAATTACAATTTTGAATAATATCATAATTACTTTAAGAATTAGGCTTTGATGTGTAATCTAAAAAAGAAGCTGCATGAGCTGCCACTATTTTGCGATAAAACATCATTTAAAGGGATAGTTCACTCAAAATTGAAATTTATGTCATCATTTGCTCACCCTCCACTTTTTTCAAACCTAAACACACAAGAAGATACTTTGAAAAATGTTGTTCTGCTATGGAAGTCAATGGCTACCAGGTTTCCAACATTCTTCAAAATCTCAGAAAGAAAAAAATCTCATAAAGGTTTGGAACCACTTGAAGGTGAGTAAATAGTGAACAGATTTTCATTTTTGGGTAAACTATCGCTTTGACGTTTGTAAGGCTTTCACTCTTTTCTTCAATGTTAAACAACTTTACTGCACACAAACTTGTTTGTTTTCCATATGAATTTGGAGCCCTTTTGGAGAAAAAATAAAATGATTTTGAAGCGCAGCATCTCCATGATGGCAGCAACAAAACTAATGTCGTGTCTTCTTTTTTTGTAAGGATATTTGGATGCCATTTATGCAAATGAAGAGTTCAGATGCAAAAACCTTTAAGTGCCATCTGCAATTTCCTTCCAAAATGAGCATTTTTCTCAGCCTCCTGTTTATTTTCAGTTATTTCACATTAAAGGCAATAAATATAACCTATTCTATATTATAAAAGTAAAATTACTGAACCTACACAAATAGGAACCTGAGAAAAATGCTCATTTTAGAAGAACATTTCAGATGGCACTTACAAGTTTTTGCGTAAATTTGTGACAGTCAAGGCATTTTCAGGATGTCTGAATTGATCTTTTTTAGACTTCAAAATTTTTGGGGCAACTCTGAGAGAATTGCAGATCATAATATATACAAATAGCTAACACACTAAAGAAAAAGATAACATATAAACATGCATCATAAGAGTCCTTTAAGTAAATACTAAGTATTTGGGATGTAATGAAGACAAAGTATTATTAGAACTCTTTACCGAATACTGTGCACGCCACACATGCTTGGTCTTTCGTTTCATACTGAGGGCTTTTAGAGTTGATATCTGTGTCTCAGATCACAGAGGATGGACACTAATTGAAAGCTAAATGTCAGAGGAGAGTCGAGGGTGTAAACAGCACAAAGGCAGACAGTTACAGGTGCCTACTGACTTGGCACTGGATACACAGACGCTGCCACAAGAGGAAATGTCAAGACTGGCACTCTGGAGGAGGTCTGTGGTCCGTCTGATGTAAAAGAACATGCTGAAAGTGCTTTGTCATATTTACTCCCTCGCATGCAGACTAAATAGTCAAGGCTAAGCCAAAAAATTTTTTGTTTGGTGACCATTACTTGGTAAACATTACGTGAGTTTCCTTATTGTTACCAGTTGTAAATTATTTTCAATTATAAGACAATTTCTACAGTGTAAGGGAATAAAAAATGCTTTAAAATTCTTAGGTAGAGGTCAGTAATATGTTAAATAATTGTATTCAGTGAAGATTAAATGATTAGTTTTAAATTTATTCAGTAAAGTATTAAATTGATCAAAAGTAACAGTGAAAACTTTATTTTTAAATCAGTGTTGTTGCTTTGAACTTTGTATTCATTTATGTTTTCTTGGTTCAAATGGTTTTAAACACAATAAATAATGAATAAATAATCTAAAATGTTCCTTAAGCTCCATACCAGCATATTAGTATGATTTAGGAATGATAATGTGACACAAGTTAAATATAGTAAATTCTATACTTTTTTATTACTAGTTTATTAAATATTAAAATAAAAATATCTATTTCACAATAAGCAAGTCCGAGGCCATGGTGCTCCACCGGAAAAAGGTGGTTTGCCATCTCC
>CAIGQV010017602.1:15111005-15127789 GCA_903798115.1 Danio jaintianensis | reverse complement strand
CACGAGTGAGGGAAGGATGGAAGGTGAGATTGACAGGCGGATTGGTGCAGCGACAGCAGTAATACGGTCAATGTATCGGCCCGTTGTGGTAAAGAAAGAGCTGAGCCGAAAGGCAAAGCTCTCGATTTACCGGTCTATCTACGTTCCTACTCTCACCTATGGTCATGAGCTTTGGGTCATGACCGAAAGGACAAGATCTCGGATACAAGCGACCGAAATGAGTTTCCTTCGCAGGGTGGCAGGGCGCACCCTTATAGATAGGGTGAGGAGCTCTGTCACCCGGGAGGAGCTCGGAGTAGAGCCGCTGCTCCTCCACATCCAGAGAAGTCAGCTGAGATGGCTCGGGCATCTGTTTCAGATGCCTCCTGGACGCCTACCTAGGGAGGTGTTCCAGGCAGCCTCGGGGTAGACCCAGGACATGCTGGAGGGACTATGTCTATCGGCTGGCCTGGGAACGCCTTGGGATCCCCCCGGAGGAGCTGGAGAAAGTGTCTGGGGAGAGGGAAATCTGGGGTTTTTGTCTGATTGTCCAAAAACAGTTCTCTTGAGTTTAACTGAACAATATCCTATAATCGATGACCTAGTCTGTCTTATATTGCCCTTGCAGACAATCACACATTGCTATTGAGAGGTGGTGGTGCAAGATCATTAAATATTTTATACATTAAACACACATCAGCATAAAATAAGAAATTGTCGAATGTTAGTAATTTATGTTGTTCAATACAGTTACAGTAATGATTTTTTTGTAAAAAATATTTTTACAGTTTGTGTATAAATAATACACAATGGTTTTAATGTCGTAATGTTCATGTGGGACTAGCTTGTAGCACAATAAGATAAATGAGGGAAAATCATTGTATTCATAAAAAGTTTAGCAGCAGCCATAGGTAACTGATGCCTGATGTTTCTATAAATCCTCAGGCTTGCTCTAGCACTTTTGGAAACCTTCTTAATGTGCTTTTTAAAATTTAAATTAGAGTCAATAATTATACCTAAATATTTAAAATGATCAACAATATTAATTACTTCTCCATTAACTAAAATATCTGAGCAATGCTCATTTTTCTTGATTGAAAAAAAACCTTCCCACAGTTTTACTTATATATGTACACATATATAAAACTAAATAATAATAATAATAAAATTCAATATATATATATATATTTTTTTTATTTATTTAACCTTGTCCTCCTCTTTTTGCAGGTCTTTTCGTTATGAGCGGAGCCATCATTTACACTGTAATGAACCACGAATGGGTCCATGAGACATTAAACTACGGCTTCTCCTACATCCTGGCCTGGGTGGCCTTCCCTCTGGCGTTCATAAGCGGGTTAATCTACGTCATCTTGAGGAAACGAGAGTGAGGTGGCATTACCCTCTAGTGGCGCCACATGGAAATACAGCTTTAAAGCCAAAGAATCGCACTGCATCCACAGAGAAGTGAAATCCCGCAGTATCTTCACCCGGGGGTCAGTTCAGATCAAGCCCACTGCCACCCACCCCGAAAAAAAGACATATTCAATACTGTCATCGCCTGAAGATGTATATAGTATCTATGGTTTAAAACCTATTTATAACACTTTTTACATATATGTACATAGTATTTTATGTTGGCTCTGTTGACAAAGAACTTCTGAAGAGCTTTTGTTTTAGCTAATGAAGTGCCTCGAGTGTGTGTTTGTCACAGAAACGTGCATTAGCCATAATGTGTGTGTTTTTTCTTTTCCAAAAATACTTATAAAAATGTTTCTGATGTATTTTAACCAAAGTGCATGTATTACATGTTAGGAATTAATGAAAAGGAAGAGTTGCATTGAGAATTCATAGATGAAGTAACCTAAATACCACGGCTAGATCTGTATTTTTTTTTTTAAAGATAGATTTTCTTTGTTTTTCCAACAAAAATGGTGCTATGTATTTGCCATTCCTTTAGCTAATAGCCATTTAGCCTTTATATACAAGGACGTAACGTGACTGAAAGCCAAAATCAGAATGCCATTGAATATATATATTGTGCTTGTGCCTATAACACAAAACTGTATATACACAGTAGCTACTCACCAAAAATACTTTCATTTTATAATAAAACAAACCAAATGTGTTCTTAATAACATGTGGTTATTAGTTTAGATTTGGGAGATCGTAATAAAATCTTAAAAACAAGGACAAGGAATTATTGGTTGTAGTTACTTATAAGAGCAGTATTAGCAGCAGGATTTGAGAGATTTAGTTGTAATAAATATCGCTTGTATAAATATCGCAAACAAATCCTACTACACTTTGATGGGTTTGACCAGGCTGTCATTGGGCATTACATAATTCAACGGTTGAGACGAACGCCCTGCATATTCATCATGAAATATGAAGGAACTTGCAATACAATACAGTATAGCCTATTACATGATATATCCATTAACACTTACTCAAAAAGCATCAAGCAGCAGTTTTGTTGTGAAATAAGAATATGACAGTGGATGGATGCATCATATCATCTGCATGCATTGGTGAAATGTGGAGTACTTGAAATATAACATTGCTGCAATGTCTATACGATGCTCGGTTTCAAACTCACAGAACTCACAGTAATTCACAACGTACTGTAATAGCATGTGATTGTATTTAAAGAGAAACATTACTTACAACTAAAGGCCCTATTCTGAGGACCATGTATTAGATTGCTTTTCCTGCAACACCAAAAACAATAAATTATGTTTTGTTATGATGAGCTGAGTTGCCTGTTTTCATGGTTGATGAATGTCTAAATCCCATTGTTTTGTTTTGTTTTTGTTTTTCTGTGACTGAACGAACAAGAATCATTTATTTTACCCACAATAAAAACAGTTTGATACTTATTTCTTTCGTGTGTAAAGGGATTTCTGTATGTAGTGATTGATAACCCCCTTTTTAAAATATCATCAAAATATCATATGTGGACCAGCACTACAAGCATATTGCATGTGCTCATTTAACAACACTAACACGTACTTTGAACCGCAATCGTTACTTGACATCAATCTGACGTCAATATCTTAAGCGTTCATTTGAATGGCCTAAATAATTGTAAACTGTAATATTTGTATGTCATTTCTGAAAACAGCTGTACTGTACGTCATGTCTGAAGGAGTATGAGCTCTGATGAAGACTGTTCTCGAACCCAACTCTGTTCCTCGCTTCTCTTATCAAAGCTTGTGTTTGTGTTTATTAAAAGTTATTAAAAAAAAATTATGCTTGCCAGACAACTGTCTCTATTATTGCTTAATTTCGCCCACAAAAACTGAAAAATATAAAATATTTAGTTCATTATGATTTTATTAATAGTAACGTTTTTATAGTTTTAGGTTTGAGTAAAAATATTTTTTTATTAATAAAATGTATTGTTGTTTTTGCATAATGTATTGATAAATTATCATTTATTGATATACAGTTGAAGTCAGAATTATTAGCTCTCCTGTGAATTTTTTAAAATATTTTTTGTATACTTCTTATAGTCTTGGAAATTTCCATATTCCAAGATTTTGGAATAAAAACAGTTTTTACATTTTTAAAAGCAAAAATCAATATTATTAGCCCCTTAAGGAAACTTTTTTTATTTTTAGATTGGCTACACATCAAACCACTGTTATCCAATAACTTGGCTAATTAACCTACATTTTGTCTACACACACAAAAAAAATATTGCTGCCTAAAATTTTAGTTGAATCAACTTTTCTAGTCATCTCAACTTCCATCAATCAATGACTAAAAATATTAAGTTAAACTTTGCATAGCTTACAAAATTTAGTTGAAACCTAATTAACTATTAAAATAAGTTAAAGCTACATCAAAATATTTGTCGTCTTGACTTCTTGTCATTATTATTATTATTATTATTATTATTTTTTACAGTGTAGTTAACCGAATTAACCTAGTTGAGTCTTTAAATTGCGCTTTAAGCTGAATATTAGTATCTTGCAAAATAACTAGAAAAATATTAGGTACTGACATAATTGACAACAAAAGAAAGTAGTAATTAGAAAATAGTTAAAAAGAATTGAATTTCAAAGGCTAATAATTCAGATTTCAACTAGATAGATAGATAGATAGATAGATAGATAGATAGATAGATAGATAGATAGATAGATAGATAGATAGATAGATAGATAGATAGATAGATAGATAGATAGATAGACATCCAGTATAAACAATCTGCATACCAAAATCTAATTAATAATTTAACATATTCATGTCACTGTCAATTTGCAAATTCTGGGTTCTTCAGCACCAGATCGCTAGAGAATAGTGACACATAGTGGTGTAATTTAAACAGTACAGCTTAATATGAGACAATATTAAGACAGAGTGCCATCTAGTGTTACACATTACATTATAAAGAGCAAATGAAAAGGGGTTTTCGAGCATCAAAAAACAATAGATGTGAAAATAAATACCGCAATTTTCTTAAAAATATGACTGATATATTTTAGTAATTGCATGTCAGGAGATGCTGTTTATGCATGCTGTTTATTTTTTGCATAAATATAAACTCTCCATGACAAATCAACATTGGAAAAAAAGTGCATTTAATAGGTTTTCTTTGTATTCAAAATCAAGTTCATAAATATAATTTGATGTGACCACCAAAACGATTTCTATTGTTTGATATTGATTGTCGGTTGTTTTATATTGACTGCTACAATGTACAAAAACAATAAATCCATCATTAGATAGCACAAAACATTATGTAGTAGACCAAATGTTAGCTAATAGCTTAAATTGATTTTAGATTTGTTTTTTCCCCAATAAAGAACCCTCCTGCCCTCTAGTGAGATTCATCATAACTGTAGGATAACTTGCAATAAACTTTTAACATAAATAACTCTTAAAAAAACTGAAGTAAAAAAAAAAAAAAAAAGTAAAAAACTGAAAGAGTTTAAGAACAAAACAAATTAAGAAAAAAAGGAACACGAAAGAAAACGTCACAGACCATTTCACAAGGTGTCACAGTCCATTTAACCTAATTACACCGTTCATGAAATCATCAGCAGTGCCATCATCAGTCTTCATTTACATAGGCTTTGTTTTTTGTGGGAAGAGTTTTTCACATGTGTTTTTAAAATTACTGAAGACAATTTAATAAAACCATACGATTCCAGAGGAGACATCAATATTTACCTCAGAAAATATAACTTTATGCATCCTGGGCACATCATCTGAATTGTATGATTTAAAAAGCACTCAAAACACTATGTTTATTAATTAATTATAGATATATAACTCATAATGTCTGTTTAAGGGAATCAGATGATGTTGGGCTCTCCTGGGAATGTCTCTGTAAGGCAGACACATTAATAATACCCATGTGTCTCATCTTATAATGATGGTAATTAATGTATGTGACCACAAAACCCTTGCAACTTAAGCCTGTCAGAAAGATTTTCTGCACCCCGTCCTGTTTTGTAAAAGCCCTAATCCTAAAGATCTGGAGACGTTGTTATGCAACAAAGAAAATACAAAAAATTAAAATTAAAATTAAATAAAAATGAAAAACAAAACAGATAAGGTAATTAAAAAACGAAAATTCTGGCAAATGAAACATTACATATGTTTTTATGAGTGGGTTAGGTAATTGTTCATTTAAACTGAGATTATTAATATATATTTTTTAATTCTATAATTTTTTTAACATATTTTATTTTTATTTATTTATTTATTTAAGCTGTCTTTGAATCTCTGGAGAAATCACAAAAAATCTAAGAATCATGCAGCTCTATAAATTTTCTACAATGTTCTCTCTAGGTTAGGAGAACATTTAAATAAAATAAAATACAATAAAATCCTTCCTACAACATCCTGGAAAGAATGATTACACAAACAAAAAAGAATTATGGCTTATGAATTATTGAACCATTAATGGTTCACAAAAAAATAACCAAATGGAAACCATATGGTAATATTAGAGGAGTGTTCTGTGTTTACTAGGTTGTAAAACAAAATAAAAATAAATTAAAAATTAAATTAAAATAAATGAAAATAATAAAATAAAATTAAATAATAAAATACAATACAAAAATAAAATTAAATAAAAATTAATTAAAATAATAAAATAAAATTAAATACAATAAAAATTTTAATTAAATTAAATTAAATTCTTCCAACAACATCCTGGAAAAAATGATTACACAAACAAAAAATTATTATGGTTTATGAATTATTGAACCATTAATGGTTCACAAAAAATAACCAAATGAAAACCAAATGGTAATGTTAGAGGAATGTTCTGTGTTTACTAGGTTGTAAAATAAAAAAATAAATTAAAAATAAATTAAAGAAATAAAATTAAATAAATTAAAGAAATAAAATTAAATAAAATACAATAAAAAATTTAACCATTAATGGTTCACAAAAAATAACCAAATGGAAACCATATGATAACGCTGGAGGAATGTTCTGTGTTTACTAGGCTGGTATGTTTTCTGAAGGATTACATGAAACTAAAAAACTGAAGTAATGATGCTAAAAAATTTGCTCTCATTCATTCATTCATTCATTCATTTTCTTTTCGGCTTAGTCCCTTTATTAATCTGAGGTCGCCACAGCGGAATGAACTGCCAACTTATCCAGCATATGTTTTACGCAGCGGATGCCCTTCCAGCCGCAACCCATCACTGGGAAACACCAACACACACTCATTCACACACATACACTACGGACAATTTAGCTTACCCAATTCACCTATAGCGCATGTCTTTGGACTTGTGGGGGAAACCGGAGCACCCGGAGGAAACCCACGCCAGAACATGCAAACTCCACACAGAAATGCCAACTGACCCAGCCGAGGCTCGAACCAGCGACCTTCTTGCTGTGAGGCGATTGTGCTACCCACTGCGCCACCGTGAGGCCCAATTTGCTTTCATCAAAATAATAAACTACATTTGAAAATATGAAATAGAAAAAAGTTCTAAAATGTGATGAAATTTCAAATCAAGCTTAAAAGGTGAAAAAAGGTCTCAATCACGCAAAAACACACTTTTATACAGTACATTCACACACCCCATTTTTAAAGAGCTAAAGCTTTGTTTCTGCCCCGTTTGCTCCTCCTCTATCACCAGCGTAATTGTTTACATCCTCTGGGTCACGAATGAGACTACAAAATAATGACATTATCCATCGTGTCCCTCTCAGTCTCCTCTGCCCCCTGCCAGTGTCCCAAACCCACCGAATGTCATTAACGCCTCTGCTCTCCATTCTCCAATCTTCAGGGAGATAATATTCCTTCATTTCTGGAGCACAATGGCAAAGGACGCAAACAGAAGGTCCACCTTAATCTATCAGGGCTCCTTCAGCGGCTCTGAAGCTCCTCTGACAGCCATAGCATCGCTGGACCATGGGCTGCGGGACAACAGACACAATTAAACCTCATGAAATGCAAATGCAGCCTATTTCTAAGGCAAAAGGAGGGGGTTATTTTCTGCCTGAAACCACCATCTGCTGGCTATCACCTGCACAAAGCCTCATTGGGTTGGGAAATTTGTAGCTTTAATATTTTTCATGTTAATTAAAAAAAAGGGAGAGTAAAAACGGAGAGGGAAACGGCAGTACACAGCTGGTTTGGATCAGGAGAACGAACATTCAGTGGTTTGACCCCTCCTACACATGTGCGAAGAGCCCATAATTAATGTTTTGTCATAAATATTTGATATTTTCATATGATTTATATCTATATTACATTAAAATGAAATGATATTAAATTATGTTATATATAAATTATGTTATAAGCAATATATATTAAGCAAGAACACAAAAACATAATATTAATTTTAAATAAATATTTCATACAAAAGGTTTTAGTTATAAAATAAATAAATAAAAATTAAATAAGTAAATAAGTAAGTAAATAAATAAATAAATAAATAAATAAATAAATAAATATTTAATAGCATTTAGAAATTAATAATTATCATTGGTGAACATAAGAAACCTCTTTTAAAAATCAACATCAATTAATAATAATAAAAAAATTAAGTATCCCAAAAATGTATACACATACATGCACTCTAAATAAATTTGGGCTATTTCAACCCAAATCTAGGTAAAATAGGGACAAGTCATACTGCTGGGTTAATATTTTAAATGAAATTCATAGATCAAATTTAACCCAAACAAACGAAAAAATGCGGAGAGCCCATAATTAATGTTTTGTCATATTTTGTACTTTCACATATATTTTATACTTTCATATCATTCATATCTATAATACACAAAAATGAAATATTAAATTGTGTTATAACAAAAAGTATACAAATAGAAAGTATCCTATATATATATATTAGAACTTTTATTAAGCAAGAACACAAAAATAGTAGTAAAGTAATAGTAAACATTTTAATAAAATAAAATAAATGTAATATAAAATGTTTTAGTTAAAATTTAACATAAATAAATAAATAAATAAATAAATAAATAAATAAATAAATAAATAAATAAAATCAACCTCAAGTAAAAAAAAAAGTACCCTTAAAAATGTAAACATACATGCACTCTAAAAAATGTTGGCTTATTTCAACCCAAATCTAGGTAAAATATGGACAAGTCATACTGTTGGGTTAATGTTTTAAATTATATTTATAGACCAAATTTAACCCAATTTTTTGCTTAGAGAAAAAACTAAAACTGGTTGAATTTAGTCTATGAATTGAATTAAAAAAAAATTAACCCAGTGGTATGTTTTGTCCATATTTCATTCAAATTTGGATTGAAGTAACACAGCATTTTATAGAGTGTATACTGGTCATGCATACATGAGGTAAAATGACTTTGAAAACACAACAGATGCTTTCTTTTGCAATCAGTTCATGTCTTTGACTTGAAATTGATATAAACTTTTTTACTGCCAAATTAATGCTTCGTTTACTTTCCAAGAAGTCATTTCATTCTCATACTTTAGACTCCAACACAAAAAACAGAAACACACAAATCACACGCCAATGCATAAACACATTTACATGCCTACAAACAATCTGGACAAACACCCCTTGACCCTTCACACATGCACAAACACACACAGAAACAGCACCTCCTATCAAAGGTGACCCTCGCACCATTGCTTTCGGTCCCCCGGCGGCTTTAAAAATCCCCTAATATGCGTTTGCTTGTTTAGAACCTGATCTCTACTCGCCCAGAGGTCAAGCATGAGCTGTACCCGAAAAACACGTCTGGATGCAAGCCTTTCCCCAGGGCACCGTTTCGCCAGGGTCAGAACAGACCTGCTGTTTTATTTTCCCCCCTCGTTCATTGGCCGCCGCAAATGTTCATTCTTCATGCTCACAAAAAGGCCTTTCGCTCCAGAGGCCCCATGATTTGGCCCCGAGTGGCCCGATCACAGGGGTTTCAAGGTCAAGACCAGGCTGAAGGTCATCAAAGCCAGATCTGCCCTCTGCACTGGAGTCTGTCCATCATAGTGTCCAGATGAAGGAAGCACTCGCCGCTTATGGAGTCGAAGCAGACTAAATCGAAGCCATTCAGCCTCATCTATCATACTCAATCATGCTAATGCGAGAGAACAAGATGATCTGGTCATAATAAAGGCTTTGAAAGGAAAGAATTCAGGGGTGATGAGACGGACCATATATTTCCTCTGTTTAACATTTGAACGATGATGAATTAGGTAAAGTGGCAAGGCGCTGTCTTAAAGGGATAGTTCGGCCCAAAATGAAGCTTTTGTCATCATTTACTCACTCCCAAGTCTGTTGAAAACATTAGTGCACAAAGGGACCTATTTAAAGCAGAATATTTAAAGCATTCACTATTGTCCATGTGATAAAATCGAATGATGCCTATGGCAGTCAAGCAAAATGTTTTAATGAATATCAACTTAAATCTAATTCTCTTCCATGCACAATGCACTCATTTTTTTTTTTTTGCTGCTTATTCAAAATACTTATTTAAAATGAGCTAAAACAACACAATTCTTGAGATTTTTATTGGGACAACTTAACTGTTTTATGTTCAATCAACTTAAATTTGTAAAAACAATTATGTTAACTTAATTTGTGTTGGGGTGGCGGCATGGTGGCTCAGTGGTTAGCACTGTCGCCACACAGCAAGAAGGTTGCTGGTTTGAGTCCTGGCTGGGCCAGTTGGCATTTCTGTGTGGAGTTTGCATGTTCTCCCTGTGTTGGCGTGGGTTTCCTCCAGGCACTCTGGTTTCCCCCACAGTACAAAGACATGCGGTATAGGTGAATTGAGTAAACAAAATTGGCTGTAGTGTATGAGTGTGTGTGAGTGCGAGAGTGTGTGGGTGTTTCCCAGTACTGAGTTGCAGCTGGAAGGGCATCCGCTGCATAAAAACATATGCCGGAATAGTTGGCGGTTCATTCCGCTGTGGCGACCCCTGATAAATAAGGGACTAAGCCAAAGGAAAATAAATGAATGAATGAATTTGTGTTGGGACAACATTAATAAATTGTGTGGAACTCTTCATTTTTACAGTGTGCAAGCCAAAATACTTGGAAAATATCACATGTTGTATGGGCAAAAACGTTTACATAACATTTTTTACTTTTACAGTTTTTTTTAAAACTTGAATACTGACCTTGGGCGTCACGGTGGCACAGTGGGTAGAACGATCGCCTCACAGCAAGAGGGTCGCTGGTTCGAGCCTCGGCTGGGTCAGTTGGCATTTCTGTGTGGAGTTTGTTCTCCCCGTGTTCGCATGGGTTTCCTCCGGATGCTCCAATTTCCCCAAAAGACATGCGGTATAGGTGAATTGGGTAAGCTAAATTATGTGTGTGAATGAGTGTTTATGGATGTTTCCCAGTGATGGGTTGCAGCTGGAAGGGCATCCGCTGTGTAAAACATATGCTGGATAAGTTGGCGGTTCATTCCGCTGTGGCGACCCCGGATTAATAAAGGGAGTAAGCGGAAAAGAAAATTAATGAATGAATATTGACCTTATTCTTCACGTACGAGCAGGCGCAGCCTTTGGAATCTTATTGGCTCGAGACTTCTGGTCTCATTCACTTCCATTGATTTTTAGTAAGGGTGCTCCGATCGATCTGTCACCGATCACAATCAGCCGATAATCGTTTGGGGGAGTTTGATCGGCGGTCTCCACGAAGGCCGATCCAGAAGGTTTCAGATGATGATTCAGATGATTCAGATGATGCAAAAATCCTGATCGGAGCACCTCTAATTTTTAGACATTAAAAACAGCTTGTTAAGTTTCTTGATGTTGCAGACTGAAGTTTTCTTATATATTATTCTACTTTGTCTGTACAGTCATGAACACACTTGTTAGTAGAGCAAGCAGTTTGACCGTTACCTGGCTTTATTATCCCTAGTCATTTCTCCCATAGGCAACTGAATCAGAAGTTCTAAAACAATCACAAAAACAACTGCACTACAGCATCGCAGAATAAGGTCAATAGGCTTAGTAAATGTCTACATGGTTCTGTGTATTGGTTAAAAACTCATGGAAAAAAAAACAATGGTCTTGGATAAATGTGATTTTTATTTTTTAAAATCACAAAAGTATATATTGCATGTTAAATATTTGCATGGGAGAAAATGAGCTATTAGCATAAGCACAAATGTCAATTTTGACAGTTGGTGGCACTAGAGGGCTTGAGTTAGAAACTCAAAATTTGCAGTGATTAATGCTGAGACTACCCTCTATCAGTGTACCAAACTACACAACATTTTACTAAACAATTCTGCAGCAAGACTGCAACATAATAAATAGACAATAATAAGAACACTGGTGATTACAATAGATGTCTATTCACCAACCTGAACATTTGTTATGGCAGCTCTAAAATGCAAAAACCCTTAAAAAAATCAAAACAAAAACGTCAAAAACTAAAAATATATATAACAGAAGTTTCATTCCCTTTAATACCAGGCCTTCATTCATTTTTATTATGAAAACTGCTTGTGGATGACAAGTAGAGAATTTTAATATGAAATATACTTTGAACCCTTCTGTTCCTTACATACGAAATGAAATTTGCAAGATTTATTGCCACGAGCTCACATATATTGTACCAAAAATTTAGCCCAGCATCCGTCATAAAGCTTTTTATCGGGTTTTCTGCAAGTGAAGGATTGTGGGTCGGGTCTCTGCCCGTTTACATTGTTCTCTGAGGTGTGAAAAATGCCAGCCTGAACATATATACGCCGTTGGGCAAATGCCACTGAAGAAGGCCAAAACATACCTCCACTGTTGTACTTGGATTTCAAGGCAAGCCGCAATGAGCTAGAAATCTCACACTGCCATATGGAGCAAATCATACTGGAGTCCTGTCAGCACAATTACAGCCAACCAGAGACCAAACAGAGGGTATCACGAAGATTGATTGAATTAATAAAGTCACACACCAGAGATTGTCTTCAAAACACTCAGATGCTCAAGATATACCACAGGCTATGAAACACTGCGTGACCATCAACAAACGGAAACAAATGCTATACATGAAATAGGATATAGACAGAACTACTCGAATGTATTTTCTACTTGATTGGAAGCCTGGGGTAAATATATGATTACTGTGAGAGTCTTTGCTAAAACTGAAACAATAAAACACATGACTGACTTTAAACATAAAGATCACTGTTAGGTCTAGTTTGTAATAAATAAACGTTTGCACTTTGAGTGAGCAAGTGAGTGGGTGAATCAATTAACTGAGTGAGTAAATCAGCAAATGACTAAGTGAATGAATCATTCGATAAGCATGTTAGTGAGTCGAGTGAATGAATAAATTAAAATCATTAATAAATGTGTGCGAATGAAAGAGTGAACCAATCATAAAGTGTGTAAGTAAATCAAACAGACATTGAGTCTAAATGAATTAATCATGTGAGCTAGGAAAAGAATTAATCATTTGAAAGAGTGAGTGAGTGAAAGAATCAATTAAATTCATTAATGAATGTGTGGGAATGAAATAGTGAACCAATCAAGTGAGTGTGTGAGTAAAGCAAACACTGAGTCAATATGAATCAATAATTGAGTGAGTCAGTAAATGAATTGATTATTTGAAATAGTACGTGAATCAATAAAGAGTGTAACTGAGTGAATCAGCAATTACTGAGTGAATGAATCAATTGATAAGCCAGTTAGTGATTCGAGTGAATGAAAAAATTAAATGAATTAAATAGTGTACCATAATAAAGGAATGAACCAACCAAAAAAGTGAGTAAGTAAGTGAGAGGTAGTAAATCAAACAAATATTGAGTCAGAATGAATCAATCATGGTGGCACGTTGGCTCAGTGGTTAGCGCTGCCGCCTCACAGCAAGAAGGTCGCTGGTTCGAGTCCTGGCTGGGTTAGTTGCCAGTTCTGTTTGCATGTTCTCCTTGTGTTAGCATGGGTTTCCTCCAGGTGCTCTGGTTTCCCCCACAGTCCAAAGACATGTGCTATAGGTTAATTGGGTAAACTAAATTGACCGTTGTAAATGAATGTGTGTGTGTGTGTGCATGAGTGTGTGTGGGTGTTACCTAGTACTGGGTTGTGGCTGGAAGGGCATTCGCTGTGTAAAACATATGCTGGAATAGTTGGCGGTTCATTCCGTTGTGGCAACCCCTGATAAATAAGGAAAATGAATGAATGAATGAATGAATGAGTGAGTGAATGAATGAATCAATTAAGATTGTAACTGAGTGAGTGAATCAGCAAACGCCTGAGTGAATGAATCAACAGATAAGTGAGTGAATAAATAAAAAAATGAGTGAATCAAAAAAAATCAATGAGTGAGTTAGTCGAGTGAATGAAAAAAAAAAATTAATTAATTCATGAGCGTGCGAACGAAAGGGTGAACCAACCAAAAAAATTAAACATTCAATCTGAATAAATGAATCATTGAGTGAGTTTGGGAAAGACTGAATCATTCGGTGAGTGACTGAATGAAGCAAGTGAGTCAATGAATGAAAGAGTGAATGAATAGGTATGTGAATTGTTATGTTAAGTGTGTAAATACATCAATCAGTGATTTAATTTTCTACACTGCATGAAGTAATTTTTTTTTACATAGATTGCATCTTAAATCTTTTCTCTTAAAAGCATATTTTTCTAGCTTTTTTTAACAAATAAGACATAATAAAATGTTCCTATCTTTAACAAGTAATAATAATAATAAAAATACAGTGGAGTAATTACTGGAGTACAAGACAAATTGGTTTGCAATAAAAAAATATTCTGTGAATGTCTAAAATGTGACAAATTCCTCGTTTAAAATATTTTCATATATTTTAAATGGAAAAAATAGCACAGATACCGACTAAGATCACAATTTCTGTAGATACTCACCGCCCTCAGCTGATCAGCTCAGTGAATTACAGCTGGACTCCATTGTTCTGCATTGCAATTTATTTATAATCTACAAACTGGCAAAAATAATTTAGAAATGACTTCCATATCCACAGGCCTCCTGAAAGATATCGCTCTGATTTATTCACAGCATTAAATGCCCATATTCACCAATAATTAAGATCATTTTCATTTGAAAAACAGCACTAAAGACCAAGATAAGAAAAATTACAGGTTGACACTCAGTGGGAAGACGATGTGGGAGAGAGAAAAGGGAAAGAAAAAAGGAGGAGGTGAAAGGTCAGGGTTAATGTAAGCATGATTAGTAAACCTAATTATAAGACCTCAGTTTGAGCTCTTAGATGGCCCTGGAAAAGCAGATCACCATTAATCTACAAGCCACAGAGAGCAATCGCAGCAGCAGAGATTAATGCAGTAATCGGACCACAATTCCTCCTATTCATCATATCCATCATAGCCACACTGATACTGCCAGCACCTCACACTCTGCGTGAGGAGGGGAAACAGCTCACAAAATGGCAGCAAACATATTTCAAATGTATCAGATGACCCATTTAAAAAAAAAAAGTAAATACAAAACACAACATAATTTCAGAAATAATTATTACTAATTATATTTTATAATTCATATTTATAATGACTATTATTAATATGAATTCTAATTAGTTATTTATTAATAATAACAACAATAATAAATTCATATTATTATTATTATTATTATTATTATTATTATATTATTATTCATATTATAATAGTAAAAATAATATTAGTAAAATAATATTAATAACAATAATGAAAAATAGCACGTTTTATGCAGCAGATGCCCTTCCAGCTGCAACCCAACACTGGGAAACACCCACACAGTCTTGCACACACTCACATATATTACGGCCAATTTAGTTTATTCAATTCACCTGTACCGCATGTCTTTGGACTGTGGAGGAAACCGGAGCACCCGGAGGAAACCCACGCAAACACGGGGAGAACATGCAAACTTCACACAGAAATGCCAACTGACCCAGCCGGGGCTTGAACCAGCGACCTTCTTGCTGTGAGGCGATTGTGCTACCCACTGCGCCATCCATTACTGCATTATGTAATATAAAATATTACAAGATACATAAATGTAATACAACAACAACAACAACAACAACAATAATAATAATAATAATAAAAGTAAAATAATAATAATAATAATAATAATAATAATAATAATAATAATAATAATAATGAAAAATACATTGAAAACGATATAAAATTACTGCATTATGTGATATAAAATAAATTATGGTTTATGTTAATGAAATTGCACAATAATTGGGTTAGGGTACATGACAACAACAACTATAAAATAATGTTCAATATTACTGCATTATATGCTATAAAATAAATTATTTTGGTTAATGTAAATAAAATTATATAACAATTTGGACAGGGAAATTAATTTACATTCAATTTAATATTTTTTTATTAACATATTATTTACATTTTGAATATTAAATTATAAAATGATACAAATTATACTCTGGATTTTACATTAACTACACAGAAGAAAATGAAAAAGAAAATGAAAAAAACTCACTCATTGAAAAAGAGTCAGATGTGTTTAAATGGTAAAGGTCACTGCGTGAGTGAACATCCGCACACACAAACACACACTTTTCACTTATACGTCTGGATAATGTTCACACTGTCACTATTTTCACACTTCAGGGTAAAACTTTGAGAATTCTGGGTGTCCTTTCTCCACCCTCTGACCCCAGTTCAGTTTTTTTTTTCCTCCGACAATCAAAGACCATATGGTAAACATATTTCCCTGCTTCATTGGGTTTTACTGCACTTGCTACAAGAATGAAGGAGGTTGTGTCAGGTTCATGAGGGTAAACGATACAGTCAGACATTAAAGAGCTTTTATTTCTGTTAGTGCAGGCCGAACGCCTCTCAGGGACCATTCAAACCTGGCCCTCAAATTATAGAGGAACAACATGAGCACAGATCCACTGGCTGACCATAGGCAGTACTTTGGTTATTTCAGACCATCAAGAGGCATTTTTGAAACTTTTTCATAAAATGCTTCTTTGCCTCAGGCATAAACAACATTTGGTGTTTGTGTAAAAACATTGTTGAAGGAACGTTTCAGGTCAGCTCAAACAACAGCATTTATAGCATGCAATTGATTAAAACAAAAGGCTAAGGTAATTCCTACATATCTAATTTCTAAAACAAGATACATAAATGTAAATACATAAAATAGCTCACAAAAATAAAATAGGTTACAATATTATGTTTTACAACAAACATGAAAGGGGACAGTCTATCAGCATCAAAGTACTGTTTCAATTGTACAGATATAGGTTAGTGTGCAAATAACTACCAATTTGAGGGAATAAATGCAGTGAATGATCAATAAGTGAAACAATGAGTAAGTGAGCGGATGAATGAATGAATCAATGAGTGAATGAAAGAATCAATGAGTGAGTGA
>CAIGQV010017602.1:15098483-15110995 GCA_903798115.1 Danio jaintianensis | reverse complement strand
GAATAATCAATAAGTGAAACAATGAGTAAGTGAGTAGATGAATGAATCAAGGAGTGAATGAAAGAATCAATGAGTGAGTGAGTGAGTGAGTGAGTGAGTGAGTGAGAGAGAGTGAAAGTGAAGGAATCAATGTGAGTGAGAGAAAAATCAATGAGTGGGTGAAGAAATTTGTAAATGGGTGAGTGAATTAACGAGTGAGAGTGAAAGAATGAATAAGTGAGAGACTGAGCGAATAATCAATGAGTGAGTAAATGAATGAACGAATGAATGAATTCCCTGGTACAAATTTCTAAAAATACATTACACAAATTAAATTTACTTACGAACATTTCTTGCATCTTAACTAAATGATAAAAGATAAAAAGTGTACACAAAAATTTAAAGTTCAGTTAGACATTTACAATATATGTCAAAGGGTTCAATTGCCTAGCATCAGAATACTGTTTTAAAAGGACAGACTGATTATTTGCACACTGCACTCGATCACAAACTCTTTCTGCACTGTGAAAAATCATTTTAGGAAGATTCCACTTTCATTTTATTAACTGAGGAACACAAGGGATGAATGAGCTTTGCCATCCATTATCCACTGAGCTTTACTTGTTTTCAGGCCAGAATATTCAATTAAGCTCAAAGCAAAAAAGTGCCTCTCTATTCAATACCTAAAGCATAATTGCTGATTACAATTCATGACAGTTTCCAATTACATCAAGATAATATTGATTATTCTACTATCAAGAAAACATTTCCCTTTTTTTGTTAAGAGGCTAAGACATCAAATAGCCATTATGTGTCTGGTAAACAACATTAGAGCTTAATTATATTACTCCGATCTCCAGGATATTGGCAGCTTGTGTCCTGCTGTTTTCCTTCACTCTATAATGTCTAGTTGTGGTCACTATATGTCCTTCATTGGTCCAGACAAGGAAAGGAACTTGTAATTCAATCCTCATGCATATATAGAGTGTGTTATATGGAGTCTTGTGTTGGACCTTTCTGTTTCAGTTCATAACAGTGGGCTATAACTCACAGAGACAGACCCCTGAACCCAAGCACTGACCTGCATCTGGACAGCATCTGAGGTCAGTCCAACAAGTGCTGAACCATCTGTGCCGGTCTCCACTCGCCCTCTAAATCTGAAGTACAGCGCAAGAAAAAGGATAGGATAGAGGACAAAAAAGGATAGAAACGCAACATGGAGTGATGGAAGAAGAGCAGAGAGTGTTTATAAATGAGCAGTGGATTTATTTACACTACTTATAAATCCAACATTTAAAAAATATATATAAATCCAGCACTTTTCTTGTACACAGATGTGCTTCAAATGCTTTTGAATGCACAATTTGTCCTGCTATATATAAAAATATAAAAGAATATAAATATATATACAATAAAATATATAAATAAGATATATATATATACATACACATATTATTATAATTTTTTTATTACAAAAATATACAATGAGTGGCAATCCAAAACCAGTGAAAACAAACCCCAAAAATAATAATTTTGTATTTTTAAAGTTTGATTATTAGCTTTTGAGGACGACTGTATAAGATAACTCAACAACATTCATTCATTCATTCATTTTCTTTTCGGCTTAGTCCCTTTATTAATGTGGGGTCGCCACAGCGGCATCATCTGCCAACTTATCCAGCACGTTTCACGCAGCGGATGCCCTTCCAGCCGCAACCCATCACTGGGAAACATCCATACACACTCATTCACACACATACACGACGGACATTTTAGCTTACCCAATTCACCTATAGCACCCGGAGGAAACCCACGCGAACACGGGGAGAACATGCAAACTCCACACAGAAATGCCAACTGACCCAGCCGAAACTCGAACCAGCGACCTTCTTGCTGTGAGGCGACAGCGCTACCTACCACGCCACCGTGCAGTCAAAAATAAAACAATAAAATAAAATAACCTAAAAATGTATTTAGCATTGTTTTATAATTTTATATCTAATTAAAATATTGTCCATTAATTTAATAAGAAAAGTTACAAATGAACTTTATTAATAAACTCTATTAATAAATCAAAAAAATCTGAACTAAAATCCTAAAGAACTAAAGTCATTTCTTTCATTTTCTAATGTTTAATATAAAAAAATATAAGAAAATAAATATATACAATAAAATAATATATAAATAGGAAAAAATAAATAAATAAATAAATATATATATATATATATATATATATATATATATATATATATATATATTAATTTGGGTAGTTTTAAGTAAGTCACAAAAATAAAACATATACTCAAAACAAAACAAATTTTGCATTGTTTTATAATTTTATATCTAATTAAAATATTGTCCTTTAATGTAATAAGACAAGTTACAAATGAACTTTATTAACAAAAAATCCTGAATAAAAAAAAAGTCTGAACTAAAATCCAAGTTATTTCTTTCAATTTCTAATATTTACAATTTGTCCTGCTGTATAAAAAAATATCAAAGGAAATAAATATATACAATAAAATAATATCTAAATAATATATATATATATATATATATATTTTTTTTTTTACAATGACAAAAATATACAATGAGCGGCAACCCAATAACAGTGAAAAGAAACAAATAAACAACAACAACAAAAAAATTAAAGTCTGATTATTAGCTTTTGAGGACGGCTGTCTAATTTGGATAGTTGTAAGTGACAAAAACAAAACAAAACTTATTTAGCATTGTTTTCTAATTTTATATCTAATTAAAATATTGTACTTTAAATTAATAAGAAAGGTTACAAATGAACTTCATTAACAAACAAAAAAAATTATGAATAAAAAAAATCTGAACTAAAATCCAAGTTATTTCTTTCAATTTCTAATGTTTTCATAATTATTTGGGGCATGCCAGATAATTTGTTATCAGGCAGTTACAACAATATCGAACAAATTGTAATCATAATATGTATTTAGCAAAATCAGCAACTTAACTTTTTTAAAGTAAAAAATTATTAAAAATAAATAAATAAACAAAAAGGAAGAGATAGATTTTTAGACACACCTGAGTAAAACTTGAAAGAAGAGTTTGGCCTTTGGGGAAAATCTGATTCGGAGGCAGTTTCCACACAGCCTTTGATAGTGTGATGGTCAATGGCACATGAAAGACTAAAAAAAAAAAACATCCTACAGACAAAATGTACGCTTACATTTAAAGGGCAGAGAAATCCAGGTGCCCTACTGAGACAAGGACACTTAAAAGAGCTGCAGAAGCGGCCCTGGGGTCTGAAATCTGTGCACAGGATGAGGTCGATCGCTACAGACAATAAACAACCACACAACAGCAGAAGGAAATGTTTAACTCCGGAGTGAGGGATGAAAATAGAGAGAGAGGCGTTAATCAAACGACAAGGATGTTTGGCTGAGCAGCCGTGATAGGAGGAGGATAGAAGACGTCAGGAAGAGATAATGAATAACAGATCGGCCTTGGGGCGGCCTCAGGTGCACTTATCAGGATCTTAACGCTCATGCTATTTGGAAAAAAGCATAATTACGATCCTGCAGATGCTATTGTCTCCAGAAAGGACTTTTAACTATTATAAATGTAAATGTAAAGACCAGACACATTACAACTTACATTAAAATTAAAGACATGCAGTTGAAGTCAGAATTATTAGCCCCCCTGTAGAATATTTTCTCAATTTCTGTTTAACGGAAAGAAGATTTTTTCAACACATTTCTAAACATAATAATTTTAATAACTAATTTCTAATAACTGATTTCTTTTATCTTTGCCATGATGACAGTACATAATATTTTAATAGACATTTTTCAAGATACTTGTATTCTTGTAAATTGTAAAGTGCAATTTAAAGGATAACTAGATTATTTAGGTTAACTAGGCAAGTTAGGGTAATTAGGCAAATCACTGTATAAAGCTGGTTTGTTCTGTAGACAACCAAAAACAAATATTGCTTAAGGGGGCTAATAATATTGACCGTAAAATGGTTAAAAAAAAAATTCAAATCTGCTTTTATTCTAGCCGGAATAAAACAGATAAGACTTTCTTCAGAAGAAAAAATATTATAGGAAAAACTGTGAAAATTTCCTTGCTCTGAAAAAGAATTAAAAAAATAAATAAAATAAAATCAAAGGAGGGTTAATAATTTGGCTTCAACTGATTCATGAAAATCTGACGTTTTTGTATTTAAAGGGATAGTCACCTAAAAATGATCATTTAATCTCGCTCAGGTGATTTCTCACTGTATCATTATTTTCTTTCTTCTATTGAACACAAAAGAAGATATTTAGAAAAATTTTATTTTCTTCCATAGAATTCCAAGAAAACAAAATACTATGGAAGTCAATGCAGTGTCAGCCAGCAAAGAGCTTTTTTCTAAATATCTTCAACAGAGGAAAGAAACTCAAATAGGTGTTGAACAAGCGAAGGGAGAGTGAATGGCAGAATTTTCAGTTTTGGGTGAACTATTCCTTTAAGTGCTATAATCAGGGACCAAGTGCATTTACCGAGCCAGAAAGAGAAACATTCATTCATTAATTTTCCTTTGGCTTAGTCCCTTTATTCATCAGGGGTCGCCACAGAACCGCCAACTTATCCAGCATATGTTTTACACAGCGGATGCCCTTCCAGCTGCAACCCAGTACTGGGAAACATCCATACACACTCATTCACACACATATACTACGACCAATTTAGTTTATTCAATTCACCTATAGCGCACATCACGAGGAAAACTTGCAAACTCCACACAGAAATGCCAACTGGCCCAGCCAGGACTCGAACCAGTGACCTTCTTGTTGTGAGACGACAGTGCTAACCACTGAGCCACTGTGCCGCTCAGAAATAGAAACATAAAAAATATAAAACATAAAAAGGAACATAAAAATAGCTTTTGTTTTAGTTAAATTTAAAAAAATTAATTGCTCGAAGTGGTTATTTTTTTCACATTCAATGCTTTATGATGCAAAACAAATGTGTTACATAGATGCTAGTATACACACACAAAAAATCCCAAAGAACTAAATTATGCTCACATAGAATGTGTTTGTAATGTAAATTTAATGATCAGATGACACACTACAACTAACGATCAAATTACCTAATCTGTTACATCCAGCAAGGGGGATAAAGAGATGGAAATTGGTGCAAACACTCTTCATTTTTATAATCAGTGCCACATAATCAAAGGTAAATGTGCTTTGCAATTTAGAAACAATTATTTGCATATACAAAAATGGCAAGACTAAATGATTCTCATACAAAATGGGGCTTGTAATGTAAATTTAATGACTAAACAACACTACAAACTATTGTGAAGTTATGAAATTAAGCAGGGGGTTAATAGGCTGAAAGGACTGAAAATGCTTTTCATTTTCATAATTACTGTGTGTTGCAAGGTAAACATATTCTACCATTTATGAACAGTTATTTACAGTAGTAAGTCAAACATAACCATTTTTAACTACAGCAAAAAAAAAGTTTGTCTTAGAGTTTGTCTTGTTTCTTATATATACAGTATATAAAAAACAAATTCTAAACATTTTCTACATAAAAAATAATATTGTTTGGTTTTCAAAAATAATAAGTCAATATTAATTTAGTTTTTTCTAAGAAAAAAAGGTTCATTATCTGCCAATGGGCTAAGTAAAATAATCTTGCTTTCAGTTTTAAAGAAAATCTCACTTAATTTATATATATATATATATATATATATATATATATATATATATATAGATAGATAGTTCTGCATGGTTTGCGAATCTGAATGGCTGATAGTCGTGCGATATAACAGCACTCCTACAGCCTCTTCACCCGTGTATTACTCTGCCCACATAGAGTGACAGCAAATCAATAAACTCACTACAGTTTGACAAATATCGAGTATGTAGTTGTTTAAATTGCAACTATGCATTTTATTTATAAGAATAGTGCCAATTTTAAATATTTATAATTTCGGAGATTCAGCGCGTCAGCCTGTCAAACTGAGCAGAGTAAAGAAGGTTGACATTTCGCCACAAGATGGCGACAGAGTCCGCATAATAAGTCATTAGGGGAGAAAAACAGCATAAATTTCAAACTACAGCTGATCAAATCATTATAAAACCGGTAAGTGACATTCTAAGTCGATCTCTCTCTTTTGTGTGTTGTAGTGCGGTATTTATACCATAGTAAGCTGGTAGTGTTTGCTTTGCTTTGGCTTTTTCGGGGTTAATTATTGTGATCTCCCGATTGCAACAGAGAAATACTGGGAGATATCTCTGTAGACTGATGGCATTTCATGCCGTTCAGCCTTATAATCTTAAAATGTGAGCAAAATCACCTGTTTTGTCATCACTTCAGACATTACGCAAGATAATCATTCAAATACTAGCTAAAGTGATGTTGGTGAATTAGCAACGGTGTCAGCTGTCCTGATGGTCAGCTGCAGATGTGTATGAACGGCGGAGGAAAGTAGTTCCTCTTACAAAAGGATTTTTAGACTCTCCGTGTTTGATTTTCTTTTTATACACACGATTATGCCGTCAAACTGTTGTATAAACGCAATATCACAATTGTAGCAGTGCGATATGGCTGTATATTGTCACTGGTGGGACACTAAGGCACTCGGCCTGTGGCCTCGCGCCAACGCACACCTCCCACCAATGCCGATATACAGTCATATCGCACTGCTACTCGTGTGATATTGCTCATTTATATAAATATTTTTAATTATTTTTTACTTGTGTGATTTAAGCATTTTTACATACAGTATTTGGACTAGAAACAAGACAAAAACTAAGACAAGCCTTTTTTTGTAATGTAACCATTGTGTCTGTGTGCCCGAGTGTGTGTGTGTGTGTGTGTGTGTGTGTGTGTGTGTGTGTGTGTGTGTATAAATATGTACCCATAACATTTAACCCTCTACCGCATGGTGTTGCCATATGGCAACATGTTATTTATGTTAATTTCCCGGCCACTGTTTCTTTAAGACCAACATTCACATTTTTTTGTTGGAAAGAGAAGACCTTAGCTTAGCCAATGATGTGCTTTGGTTAAGTCACATGACATGCAGTGTTTTTCTGTGGTGCGATTTCTGACAGACTGGCGTTTATTGTGAGTAATTGCTGAATGCAAATGTAAACATCAATAAAAACAAAGGATCAAATTATGTCAGATCCACAAACAAATCTGAAACATCACCTCCAGTAAGTTATGATGACATATTCACAACTCAAAAAAGTTTTTATCAAATAATTTTTTTGTAAATCGATCAAATGTATGTGTTGCCAAATGGCAACACTGTCCAATAGCGGAATGTGCAATACTGCAATAGCTTAGCTAGCTAGCAAGGTCAGCTGTGATCTTTTAAGTTGTAACAATAACAACATGAATGCTAGCAGTATAATGTTGATAAGTCATATGGTAATGGCATTTTAATTATGAATAAAATCAAATTTTAATGGCAATACTTTTGATTAAATATAAATACAGGGAACAGTGTATTAGCGAGCACCACCATGTTCTATGGTAAGCGAAAAAAGAAAAGGACAGAACTGGCTATTCCTGCAGATGAAAGTGAGGATGAGATGGGTTTTAGTGACCATGAGAATGATGCAGATTGGACATTTGATAAGAGCAGTGACGCAGACAGTTCAGGTAAGTTAGCTCAGAGGCAAATAAGACAGGCGTAGTATAGTATATAGAATAATATATAAACATTGTTAGCTATTAGCTACATTATTCTGATGCATCTGGATATATTAGACTTGTTATTTATTTGTTATAATATTTACTGGAGAAAATATTTATATTTACTGTATGTTGTATACATGATAATACAATATTATGTTTGTTTTCAATAATATTCAGCAAAAAGGAATGGAGTAAATAAAAGCTGTTGGAATATCAGTTGTTGGAAAGTATGTATAAGGTGTCATTTATAAGTTTTGTGTTAAAGCTTATAATACTGCAACACCAATTAAATCATTTCAAACAACAAAATTATTAATTATAAGGAAAATTCTAAATTAGAAATTTCTAAATTAGATCCACTATTGGACGTTGTTGCCATATGGCAACATATAATAAAGTACCTTAAAAAAAAAATTCCCAAAACATTTTTCACAGCACTTCAAGTTAAGCCATTCTAAGAAAAGAAAAACCGTCACATATATATTTGTTTTATAGATTTATCATAATGCGTGCAGTAGTGGGTTAAATTTTTATGCCTTAAAATATAACATAGGTTACATTAAATACAATATAAAACACTGTATTGCTACCCAGGAACTTTTGTAAAAGACTTACAAATTGCTGATGAATTATTACGGTGAGCAAATAAACACATAAACGCACACACACAGACACACACGTCCCATCTGTCAGTGCAATGACTTAGCAGGCACAGTCAGTGGCCCATCAGTGCGGTTCTCCATCAGAGAGCAGCATCTGTCTGCAGCAACAGAGAAACACTGATGAACCACAGGAAGAAGAGGAATAGTGACGAGGAACACTATCGCTCTTCAGAGAACGGGATGAGTCGCTGGAGATGTGCTGAATGAATATCTCTAGCATTGCGACCTGGGGTTTAAATCACACTACGGGCTTGCAGACGAGTCACTCTGTGCCATGAGGAGCTAATGACTGATATTATCAGGGTCACGAACCGTGGAGAAATAAGTGGGACTGTAAATTCAAGGCCAGCAGGAAGAGCTCACATGGTTTGATGAAATTGATCATGAGTTGTACACACTCCAGCCAATACATTGCAAATTCAGTAACACTTTGGTTTAGGTTACATGCAACTCATGGTATTAACAAACCATTAACTAACACTACTAGCTTAATAATTTACTAACTAGCTATTTATTAATAGTAAAGAAGAAGTTGGGTTTGGGTAGGATTAGGGATGTAGAATAAGATCATACTTTATAACTACTAACAGGGTTCCCATGCTTACATGAAAAACAGATTCAAGGACGTTTTAAAGCACCAATAATTTTTAATCAAGCACCTTTGTAACTCATACCCGCAGCACATGCAGCGCCATCAAAGTCCTTACTGTACTTAACATTTCACATATGCTTAATATTTACCTTAAAAATGTCAGTAATTTTCAAATGTCGTGTTCAAAGAACTTTAATCAAATTTGTTGAATTCAATACTTGCAATCCAATGCGTTTTCTAAATCATAGATAAATTGTGCAATTTTTTGTCAGAGTTATTGTATGATTAAAATTTATTGGAAGATTTAAATTTAAGATTCAATTAATTTAATTTAATTAATTCAAGAATTTCACAGGTTTTTTTTTTTTTTTCATTCTGTTTTTGACAATTAAGTACAACTGTTGAAATAAAACCATAAACCATAAATAGTATTTTAAATTTAATTCAAGCACAGTCAAGGACCCTTTTAAGTACTTTCAAGGCCTTGACTCTATATGTCTGAAATTCAAGTACTTTTAAGTACTTTCAAGAAGCGTGGAACCCTGTACTAACAAACATTTAATAACTTAATAATATACTGCAAATTACCCAGCAGTAAATAGCATAAACTGTGACCTAAACTAAAGTGTTGCCCACTTGTTTTTTGTAACAAATGAATAAATTAACAAAATCAAAGAAGTGTGGTCAAAAAACCCACCATATCCACCATACCAAATACCGATATCCAAAACACACCCTATACCAGGGGTGTACAAACTGTCCTGTATAGTATAGCTCCAGCTTCCTTCAACACACCTCCCTGGAAGTTTCTAGTATACCTAAAGACCTTGATTAGCTGGTTCAGGTGTTTAATTGGGTTTGGAACTAAAATATGCTGGACACCGGCCCTCCAGGACCGAGTTTGGACACCTCTGCCCTATACGGTGATACAAATGTATCCAAAACCCAAAAGGTGGACAAATCTAAACAAAAGATTAGAAACACAATATAAATATAATAATAATAATAATAATAATAATAATAATAATAATAATAAATAATAATAATAGTAAATAATAAAAAGTGTCTAATTGAGCACCTGGAGCTTCATTTGTTCCCTCGGTTCATTCAGAATCACTGGAACCCGGTTAATGTGTAACCTATACTATTGACTGTATTCATAATTACTCACTGTCAATCTGGCAACATCTCATTGACTGCAAACATCTCATTGAGTATAAACGGACGATGTAACAGGATTGGTCTTTTGACAGGTCATCCGTTACACATTTAGTGACCTTTATTTGGCATCTGGAGCTCATTGCAAGTCATTTATGGAACTGGATGAATTGTAGATTTTGTGCCATATATGCACAACACTGCAATTAATCTATAATCAATATACAGCCAGCCATCCATCTATTTACACACACACATACACTCACACACGCATGCACGCACGCATGCACACACACACACAAATAATGCAATTATTTCTAAGTAAACATTAAAATCTGCATTTACATCTTCGACTTGCATTTTTAATTCACACAACAGCTACAGCCATATCACCCTGCAGCCCAAGACTGGTTACTCACTGAAGCTAAGCAGGGCTGGGCCTGGTCTGTACCTGGATGGGAGACCACATGGGAAAACTAGGTTGCTGTTTGAAGTGGTGTTAGTGAGGCTAGAAGGGGGCGTGCAACCTGTGGTCTGTGTGAGTCCTAATGCCCCAGTAAAGTGAAGTGAAGGGGACACTATAGTGTCAGTGAGCGCTGTCTTTCGGATGAGACGTTAAACCGAGTTCCTGACTCTTTGTGGTTATTAAAAATTCCATGGCACTTCTCGTAAAAGAGCAGTGGTGTAACCCCAGTGTCCTGGTTAAATCCCCTCCATCGGCCCTTACCGATCATGGCCTCCCAATCATTCCTATCAACCGAATTGTGGATATTGCTCTATCACTGTCTCTCCACTCCACCAATGTAAATATGTAAATATGAGCAGAAAGAAAGAAAGAAAGAACAGGACGGAAAAATTAAGTAAACAATCATGAACAGGAAAGAAAACAGGAAAAGATAAAAAGGCTAAAAGGAAAAGAAACAGGATGAAAGGAAAGACAGGAAAAGGGAGGAAAAATGAAGAATACAAAGAAAATAAACAGAAGGAAGGAAAGAAGGAAGGGACAAACTAATAAAAAGTAACAGGAAAGAAGCAAATATGTAAATATGAGAAGAAAGAAAGAAAGAAAGAAAGAAAGAAAGAAAGAAAGAAAGAAAGAAAGAAAGAAAGAAAGAAAGAAAGAAAGAAAGAAAGAAGGGAAAAATTAAAGGTGCAGTATGTAAGTTTGACACCCAGTGGTTGAACTAGGTATTGCATTCCTGGATCAAAACAAACGCAAGCACAGGTTGCCAGATTGAGGACCAAAAGGAGCGATTCTAACCATCGAGCCTAAAGGCTGATTTAAATCGTGTTCTATATAAAAGCAACAGCACACTATAGAAGGAATATTCTCCATATTAAAAGGAGTTTTTGTTCTAACTAACACCTCAAATTGATAAGCTTGCAGCTGAACAACAGAAAACTTTGACAATGATCACCTCAGGTACACCTCTTGCTTTATTTAATGTTAAATGCTAACAATGTGAGTTTAAATGCCATTTTACATGACATTTATTGCCATACTACTGAAAGCAGCAGCAGCAGATAGTTCACCTCAGATCTTGAAAATAAAATAAACTGTTTGAAACTGAACTTTAGAAGTGTGAAATAATGCAAACCAACACATATTCAGCATCTAAATTTAATAATGTTAAAGAGGTTTACTATGTATTAATTAGATTATAAAGCTTAACATTTCGTGAGTGAGTGCATATTCTGTGCTTCTGAATGGCTGTATTCTATCGTGTTTTGTCTGGTGCAAACAGCCAAATTGCTTATCACTGCAAATCTCATCACGTAGCGTGTTGTTAGGACACGTGGTTACAATGTAGCCTGCTCAGCTAATGTTTACGCTCGTAATATTCATATTATTTGCCAATTAACAACCTCATGTGAAGCTCTCAATCTGCGTCTCATTTCGGAGTCTGTCCACCGAAGGTTGCATTTCGGTCACGAGAGCCTTTCTGAATGAATGAATAAAATACGCTGATTTCCATCAAGGAAACCCGGGGTGCTGAAATATAATTGGTTAAACTGGCAGTGGATGGGTTAAAAGAACCAAATCAAAGACAGCCGTTCCGGCACGTAACTCAAATTTTCAAAGCAGAATAACTGACTTTAGCATTGTTTTTCAGATGAACAAGAACGTTCACTTAGCATGTTTCTATACATCTACAAATCTATATATCGTCAAAAACGTGCATACAGCACCTTTAAGGAAGCAATAAGAAAAAGGAAATAAAACAGAAAAACAGGAAAATAAAGAAAAGAAACAGGATAAAAGGAAAGACAGGAAAAAGGAGCAAGAAATTGAGAATGAAAAGAAAATAAACAGAAGGAAGGAAGGAAGGAAAGAATGAAGGGACAAATAAATAAAAAAAAGTAACAGGAAGCAAATATGCAAATATGAGTAGAAAGAAAGAAAGAAAGAAAGAAAGAAAGAAAGAAAGAAAGAAAGA
>CAIGQV010017602.1:15049912-15090556 GCA_903798115.1 Danio jaintianensis | reverse complement strand
AATATAATATAATATAATATAATATAATATAATATAATATAATATAACAAATGTCTAGTAATGAATAATACTGACCTGATACTGAGTTTTGTTCTAAGCAAAACTAAGTTTAATCAAGCAAAACTAAAAGTAGTAAGACTTTCTCCAGAAGAAAATATATATTATAGAAAATTATATTTGGAAAATATTGAGTTTTAAAAATAATAATAATAATAAATAAATAAATAAATATTTCCCATTTTACATTTACTTTAGTATTCATTTAGTATTTGTTTAGTTTTAGGGTACATTTACATGACAGCAATGTAAAAACAGAAAAGATTTGAGAAAAGATAACATGGACATCAAAGCAACCCCCATTCAAACAGAAACACTGCATTATGCATGCCAGGCTAGTAGTTGGCAATGCCACTGTGCAAGGAAACACTACACATATGCACATCCCATGGTCCACCACTTTTGTGCATGCCTATAGCATGTAAGACACATGTGCATGGCATCACCACTTTCATAAATCACACTTTTGCAGTTTACACAGAGATGATAGCTGTATTGCATACAAAGACTCATACTTGAACCCGTTTTCTGATCCCCAAACTGGTCTCTGTTGTCATGAAGTTTGAATAGAAATGCATAAAATGATTACAGCTTTTAACAGCATCATGTAAACAGTTAGCTAATAACCCTGATGCCAAGAGTTGAATACAGACCAGTTGCTGAATGTGTGGCAAAAACAAACTTAATCAAAGTAATAACAGAAAGCAGGTTGAAAATTACACTGCATACACTGAGGCACAGAGAGAGAGAGCAGACACTGCAGCCTTCCTTAGGAGATAATAACATAAATAATAGAGATCATAATAATAATATTCTACTCAACTGCATTTATCCCCGATTTGGACAAGCTGCATCAATTAGGCCCACTTGTCTCAGCATTGGCTAATTGGCGAATGCGGAGAGGAGTTAATATTTACCCCGGCTAATGAATCCCTGTAGCAGTGGCGAGGTGAAGCGCGGTCTGTGATTCTGTGCTAATTCTGGAGCAGCGAGTGCATTTGTCCTCCATTAGACGCTGTTAAAACATTAGGGCTCATTAGTGCACACAGACAAGTGTACTAAAGACGCGCCCAGACTGATAAGATATTAGCATTGCACTTCTCTGACTGCAATACACAATGGGCGCAAATGTGGTTTGGACAAACGCCAAGCACCGCATTACTTTGCAGTGCAATCTAGCTGATGAATACCCCGCCTCACCCTGTGGTGGAGTGAGAATAATGCGAAGGGCATTTAAAGTCACCATGAAATCAGAAATGACAATTCAGGACTCTGGATTAAAAAAAAAAATAAAAAAAAAATTTACTGGAATTATTATTATTATTATTATTATTATTATTATTAGTAGTAGTAGTAGTAGTAGTAGTAGTAGTAGTAGAAGTATTAAAAGGGTAGTTCACTCAACAAATTTTAATTTGCTGTTAATTTATTCATCCTCAGGCCATCGAAAATTCCTTATTTAATTATTCAGTAAAACATTAAAGACAATTTTAAGCTAAAATCATGGTCTTTACTGATTTTTAAAATGCAAGTACCGGGGTTCAGAAGGAAAAAAAGACAGTGTGAACACAAACCAACCGAGAAGGTGGCAAGGGGGGACAATCAACTTGGGTACGGTCCAGGCAATTGAACCAAGTGTGAAAGCACCCTAAAAGACTACATTCACGTGTGCAGTCTCAATCAGCAAGAATCACTGCAGATCACTGCAAATTATCACCATTTGATACACATTATTTTAATAGGACAAATGCACTCCAGACATGTTAGCAGGATCAAGGACTTGAGCGCCAGGGTAACAACAGCAGTTCAGCACTCATAAACCTAGAGCAGCTTTACCTCAGCCAATTCTTTTGGAATCTACCACTGGCTCTGATGCATCTATAGTGTTTTTTTATGAGATATAACTCATGATGGGTATATCTAATCATCAATCTTTAGTCTTTTAATCTGTTATTAGTTCAAGATCAAATGATTTTGGCTGAATGCAAAGCTTAATATATTATTATATGATGCATATAGATGTCTTAAAAGTCCAGGTGTACAGGTAAAGTATAGGTGGCTCAGTGGTTAGCACTGTCGACTCACAGCAAGAAGGTCGCTGGTTCAAGTCCCGGCTGGGCCAGTTGGCATTTCTGTGTGGAGTTTGCATGTTCTCTTTGTGTTCGCGTGGGTTTCCTCCAGGTGCTCCGGTTTCCCCCA
Organism: Danio jaintianensis; assembly: GCA_903798115.1. Lineage (NCBI taxonomy): Eukaryota > Metazoa > Chordata > Actinopteri > Cypriniformes > Danionidae > Danio > Danio jaintianensis. The sequence goes on along the minus strand of CAIGQV010017602.1, from coordinate 15,088,300 downwards.
CAGTCCAAAGACATGCGGTATAGGAGAATAGAATAAACTAAATTGGCCGTATTGTAATGAGTGTGTATGGGTGTTTCCCAGCACTGGGTTGTGGCTGGAAGGGCATCCGCTGCGTAAAACATATGCTGGAATAGTTGGTGGTTCATTCCGCTGTGGTGACCTCTAAAATAGAGACTAAGCCAAAGGAAAATGAATGAATGAATGAAGTAGGACGATATGTTTTCAGTGGGCTTTAGCTTTGTTTGGAAAAAAATAACAACAGGAAACCAGTTTAAAGTTGTATTTCAGTTGATCTAGTTGCATTGCTTTTGCATTGAACATAATATAATTTCTATAATCAAGATCTGGGAGCAACAGCTAACTTTTCTTCTCAGAATCAACCTGTCCTTCCTATGAGATACACCAAAAGCAAACCACAACAATCCATTGAATTCTCGAAAGACGAAACATCCAGCCCTACATTTTTTTTTTCCTGCTTGATAAATACTTGGGTAGTCTAGCTTCTGGACAGTGTATACAATGAACAGTTTTTAGCAAGTAGTATCTCTTCCACAGTCACAATTGCATCCCAAAGGATGGTGTCTGAATGCAAGATGTCTCCTTCCAATTATCTGCTGTGCATTTAATTAGGTCAATATTTAATTCAGAATTTTTAACTACACTGAATTGAGCTCCATGTTAATGAGAATCATAGATTACACAAATTTAATGAGCCAACTATTCAAAGCTGTAATTAGGGCATCATTTTGACAAAAATGATCATGCTCTATAAAGACTGAGAACAAAACCTGACAATTATATCTACAAGTTGTTGTTTTTTCTCATAGAAATAAAAAAGTACTTTTTATTTGAAATCTTTTTTTTATAAATTGATGTTCACACACAAAAAACCATATCTTTCATTTTACAAAATCCAGGGGGGGAAATGCACCTACTCAAAGTGTGTATGTGAATTACTCATTTAACAGCATGTCTGAATGAATTATAATGACTTCCTAAGTGTTTTCTAAATCATTTCTCCTTCACAAGGGAAAATAACATGAAATATAATAGAGCAACAAGATACTTTGCATATTTACAAAACATAATTACTTTGCATAATTACAAAGACAGGCTTTTAAACTTCCCAAATACAAAACTTAAATAAAGCATGATACTGTATGGTTCAGGGTTTTTTATATGAAGCGGTATGAGGTATTTGACAACCAACTGGATCTCTGATTATTTTCAGCACCCTGGTATGAGTGAAATTAACCCTCTGGATCATTTCCCCTTCATACCGTTTTAATGAATTCCAGCATTTAAATAATAGCACTTTTACCTGAAGAGGTTGTGCCAATCATAGTCTAAGCTGACTGAGAGATTCTTTTGAAAACAAGTCTTTTTGATGCAGTGATGCTGATGACATTTAGCTTGACTTAAAATTCATCTTGGGGCAAACACAACAGCATCAACCACACAACAGGGATTTCTGCACAAAAGACAGAAGGAGAGATCAAGAGAGATTCAAGCATCAATGAGACTCTCTCTAGCTGAGATAAATGACTGTTGTTTATTATTTTTTTACTGCATAAGAATTTGAAAGAATGGCATTTCACATTTAAAGTCAAATATACCTTTTGTTTTTGCTTGTTTATCTTCATTTTATAATTGATTTTCATAGTTAGCATCTTGTACAAATGTCTGTTTTATTTAATTTTAGATTCTCTGAACAACTGCATATTATACTTGCTTTGTTTTAATCTTGAATCTTCTTTTTTGCACTGTGCTTTGTTCAACATCAAACTAAACTAAAATAAAAAATAACCTTAATAAAAGTCTTTGTGTACTAAAATAATATTTATATATACACAATATACACACATTTATGCAAATTAATTCTTTTCAGTATTTCTTTTCTCTGGGCGCCTGTGTGCTTCCCGTTTTAAAGTTCTGCACAGTTAATGTATAAAATAAAATAAGGGCGTCGCGGTGGCGCAGTGGGTAGCACAATCGCCTCACAGCAAGAAGGTCGATGGTTCGAGTCTCGGCTGGGTCAGTTGGCATTTCTGTGTGGAGTTTGCATGTTCTCCCCGTGTTCGCGTGGGTTTCCTCCAGGTGCTTCGGTTTCCCTCACAAGTCCAAAGACATGGGTGAATTGGGTAGGCTAAATTGTCCGTAGTGTATGTATGTGAATAAGTGTGTGTGGATGTTTCCCAGTGATGGGTTGCAGCTGAAAGGGCATCCGCTGCGTAAAACATATGCTGGATAAGTTGGCGGTTCATTCCACTGTGGCGACCCCAGATTAATAAAGGGATTAAGCCGAAAAGAAAATGAATGAATGAATGAAAATAAAATAATCATCAAAGAAATAAAATAAATAAATAATAAAAATGAAATGAAATGAAATAGTGGTTAGGTATAGCCATACATTTGACTTATTAATTTTTAAAGTTAATGTTTTAAAGCCTTTAGTTCACATCACAAATAAAAAATAAAAATGGGGTGTACTGGAAATTTCAAATAAATATAAAACAAATAAATATAATTATTTATTAATATTTATTATTTCATATTATAACCTTCTCAGTATGCACTTGAATCCTTCACAGCCTGCATTTAAAAATGTAAAATACCATTAACTCCAAACTCTGGCCTCCATAAACCAACCTTCCCAGAATTCACTGATAACAAACCCAATTTGTCCACTGATGACTATGTGGGTGTATCACCCAACAGGACCAGCAAACAGCGAGTGACCTTTATAAAAGGCTTTTTTTAGGGTCAGGGGTCACCTCTGCTACACCATGACTACTAATAGTCCAGCAACACCAGAGATATGTCAATGTACCTCCAAATTCCCTCATCCCCGTTATTCACACACACCCCGGGTTTATCTCCTGAATGCCTGATGCATCTGGGCTCAGGCCAGTTTGAAGGGATTTGAGAGGACAGATTGCTAATCCGAACTTTGAACATGAGGCGCAGGCTTTTGAGGGGAGGTCTCCTGCGTTGCAGGGCTTTCAGTCTTTTCTTATGGAAATGCCGGCAGAACAGTGACGAAAATGCCACAAGGCTTATCACAGCACGACAGAGACTGACAGATCAGCCGGTGCTACGAACGGCCATCGCTATGTGCGTGTCATCTTTATTATGATGTGTGCTCATGTCCAGTGTGTAAAGGATAGGAGAGGAAGAGATGAAAGAAGTGTTACGATGAAGCGTTCTGGCAGCCAGAAGAAAAGATTTGTTTTTTGTAATAAGGGTTGCTGACTTTGGGCAGCTGACAAATGGGCAGCTCGACCAGCTAATCTTATAAATGTCAGAATTTCTGAACCAGTGACATTAGGAATTATTATTATTATCCTTTTTTTTTTTGTAGATCAATGATGGAAAATGGATACTCGTTAGAGACAGAAGCATAAAAACTCAGTGAGGTAAAGTTGATTTTATATTTACACATTCTGACAGACATTATCTTTTAAAAAATTATTTCAGAAAAGTATTCTTTGCAAACTCTAAATAGTGAAATCCTATCAGTAGCCAATGACTATCAAAGTACGACATTGTTCAGTCAAATAAATAGTGCTAATGTTGTTCTGAAGTCAAGCTTTCATGGGATTTTAGACCGAATATTCAAAGTACCATGGTATATAGGGAGCATGTCACAAGTTGTCACTGAATGAATGTCCGAATATAAAACCAACATTACCTCAATTAAAAACTCTTCTCTTTTCAGACTGTCCACAGCTAATATGTGGAGTGTATAACTTGAAATTTTAAGATATTAACTCTTAAAATATATGAAAAATATGGTGGCCCAGAGTGCTGCAAATTAAGAAAACACATGCAATTATAAAAATAAACACCAGCTAATTAAGAAAAGATCTTCATCGGTTTGACAGCAAACGTGTTGCAAATCCTCACAATGCAAACAAATTAAGAAAACACGCTGCAAATTCTCACAACGGAAACACATTAACATTAATAGCACAGAACACAACGGAAATGTTTCTAGGGGACCCAAAAAAGTGATTAACCTGGCTATTTAGGTTATGGTTATTTAGGCTAATATTATACAAAAGACAAGGGAAATGTGTAATCAGAATGTTAAAATAAACAAAAAAACTCACCTTTCAAAAAGCACCTACAACTTCACTGAGCAATAGTCACGGCACAATAAACAAATCCCAGCCGGGTCCGTCACGTTTTTGGGTCCCCTTGAAACATTTCCATTGTGTTCAGTGCCATCTGCATCTGTTGTGAGAAAATGTAGCATGTTTTCTTAATTTGTTTGTGTTGTGAGGATTTGCAACACGTTTGCTGTCAAACCGATAAAGATCTTCTCTTAATTTGCTGGTGTTTTTTGTAATTGCATGTTTTTTCGTAAACTGCAGCATGATAAGCTTTCTCGCCCACCATAGAAAAGGCCAGAACTGCAAGATGTTACAGGATGACATATCTCTCAGTTCTGGGTTTTTCTCTTGCATTGCAGAGAAATTAATTGTGAGACAAACTTGGAATTGTGGAAAAAAATGCATCTCACAATTTTTTGGATTGCATTTTAATTATATGAGTTTATCTTGCAAGAAATTCAAGTTTATAACTTTGAGTGGGGCGGCGCAGTGGCACAGTGGCATTTTTAAATGTCTTAATGCATAATTCAAATTTGTACCAATTTTGAAATTGAAAAAAATAATTCTGAATGTACATTATGCTTTTCTAGCTTTTTCCTCAGAATTGTAATTTTATATCTTAATGTTGTAAATTTTGGTAGGCTTTCTGATTCATTTTGAGATATTATTAATCCACATTTTTGAGGGAAAAATTAAATTGCAAGATGTTTACTCAACTGTGAAACATAAATCCACAACTCCAGAGGAAAAAGTCTAAATTGCGAGATGTACATAAAGTTGTTGATAAAAAGTTAAAATTGCCTATTTTTTATTTCATAGCAGACACACAACTATAACTACAACTATAACTCTCCCTTGTCTTGAAAAACCTGGATATAAAGATAGCCTATTATTTATTAATTACAAAAGTGTGATTGTAGATCTGGAAAGGTCATGCAAATGAATCCAATCCAATCATATACAGTATGTTATGACAAAATGTTTTACTCAGTCTACTGTACTGCTTTCCACAAGTTAAGACTGTTCACCATAAAATGTCACACATCGAGACGTCAAAAATGTAATCATCATATACTCACTCTCATACTGTTCCAAGCAAACAATTTTTTACACTTTTTGCCCATACAATGAAAGTTAGAGGTGTCAAAAATTATCAGAAAGAAAAAACATAGAAAGAGAAGACTCCTCCAAATGAGTTAGAGCACATGTACATGTATGTATCAGCTGCTATGGACATATGGACGAGTGGTCTGTTATGAGTTATGAGTACAATCTGTTTGTTTAACCCATCTGGTTAGAGACACATTTGCATGGTTGCTACACGTATGTTTGACGTCCTAAGTATGTCAGACACGGAACAACGAAAAACAGCCTGGATAATGAGTCTCATCAAGCAAGCACGTTAAAAACTCAAAATAAATTAGCCCAAAAAAGCGCATCAAAATAATAAACTAAAGGATTTTTGAAATAGTTGATATCCTGAAAAAATACAAATAAAAATGTACATTTATCAAGTCTTTCCAAACCTTTGTGCGTGCGTGTGTGTGTGTGCGTGGGTGTGTGTGTGTACACCTTGTATTCCTTACATTGGATATCGGGGGACCAAATGTCCCCACAAGTATAGCAATACCAGTAAATGTTTACCTCGTGGATACATTTTTTGGTCCCAATGAGGAAAAAGGCTCATGCATCACACAGAATTAAGTATTTAAAAATGTCAAAATGCAGATTGTTTACTATGATGGTTGGGTTTAGGGGTAGAGTCAGCGTAAGAGGTTTGAATATACAATACAGTCCTTATAGTATAAAAACCATTACATCTATGGGAAGTCCACAAAGATCCCTATACGAGTATTTGTGTGTGTGCTTGCGTGTGTCCATAAAAAATCAGTGCGTCCTAGAGAAGTAAGTCATACAGGTTTAAAACAACATGAGTGAGCATATGATGACAGAATTTTCATTTTTGGCCGATTATCCCTTTAATAGATTGTGTTTGGGGTCATATCTATTTCTCACACTAATGTTGAACAAAGAGACCAAATTTGGTCATCAAAGAGCAAAGGCATGTCAGAACTATTTTCTAGAGATATTGGATTGCTGTAGATGGCAAAGAGCCAGAAATGGCCTTTCATGCACAAAGCAATAGACATGCACAGAGCCGATAAGACAAATGTTTAAAATGTACAAAAGCAGCCATTGGTGCTTTTTTTTTTTTTTTTTGAGTGGTCTACTTCTACTTTTAGGGTATATTTACACAGAGATTTTACCTTAAACTGATTTTTTTTTTTATGTAATTTGGTCAGTCACTTACATTCAACAGCATTTTAGAGGTCCCCATTTTTTTTCCAATATGAACAATGATGAGGAGACTGACAGCCAATCATAATAAATCCTGCTCAAGAATTTAAAGGCAGATGACAAATTACAAAGGCTTAGAATAAACAGACCAAAATTGTGCTTTGGTTTTGACAATAAAATAGCTAAAGTTTTTGTTATCACTATTTATGCGAATGGCTTTACAGTATGTCACTGAAAGGTGTTCAGCAACAAACAGTATACCCAATGTGTTTCTGCAACTCCTATTCCATTGCAATTCATGTATATAGTTCAATTTTTTTATGTCACCAACCATTTTAGTCACTTACTGTAAGTCTTACTGAAAATTGATGACATCATTTTGTGAACCACTGGCAAGACAACTATAACATTCATTTGAATGACTAAATTCCTCCAAATCCATGAAATACATGATAGTTGGCATGTTATGTATCTGATCTTTTAAATAGCTAATTAGGTGAAATGTATTGCATTTCAAGAGTTGCTGTTAAAAATGTTATTTGTCAAACTAATAAAAAGTAAACAAATAGGGATTTGACCCGGGGTAGGTTTACACAACAACAATGTACGAAAGAAAAAAAAAAACATTTCCTTTGCAATTTTGAAAAAGTTTTTGCACTGGATGTCAACATTGTATAGATGATCATCCATGACACATGCTATATATGTAAATATAAGAAGGGAACTATATTTTACTAATTGTTTTTGGGTTAAAATTCTGAATATTGTGAGTCAAATCATTGGCAAAGTAATTCACTTGATCTCAGTTTGTGCATATTACATATTTGTCCATATATGCATTACATATTTAAAGTGAGCAAGTGATTTGAAGTTAAGCCAATTGCATGTTCTTGGAAAAAAAAAAAGACACTCCTGGTGTATCTCATTGGATAAAGGGGATGAGCTATAGAAAAGATTACTCATTTAAAAAAAAAATTAATAATAAAATCAAATTGTATATATGTCCATCTGGAAAGTGGAAAGCGACCATTTGGATAGTCTACATGGTGACTCTTTTGTTAAATTAATGGTCATTAAAAGTATATAAACAAATATGTTTTTGTATGTTGTGTATGTATGTATTTATTTGTTTGTTATGTGTAAAGCGTATGGAGTTTTTGTTGAGTTTATTTATGTATTAATATTATTATTGTTGTTGGTGTGTTTTTGTTAAACTATTCTTCTTTTTTTTATAAATTAGTCTTAATCTATACCACAATGTTTAAAAATAAATACATTGTATAAATGATCTATTACAACAGATCCACTATTACGATTGACAAACTGTATTTAAAAAAAGCTACTTAACAGTTTTTATCATTTACAGGTATTTTTTGTTTATTTACACTTTTATATATATAAAAACAAACAAACATGTATATAAACAAGTCTGTAAAACATTTGCTCTGAACAATTTCGCCTCAGATTGCCAAGAACCACACTTGTACACAAGAGTCTGTGTTTCATGCATAGCACTCAAAGAACATTTCAATGTACACTAACTTTTCCAGCATGTACCATAGTCTGGTATGCATGTTACAGTTTCGATTCATCAACATTGCTACAGTACCTAATGTGGCGATGCTGCTTTGACTCAACCTCCTCCCACTGTACCACATGCCTCAGCCTTAATGACAGACCATTATCAGCCTGAGATTGCAGCAGGGGAAATAAGCTTCATACTGCCTCAGCATCCAAGAATAACTACTCGACGCAGGATATCTCGAAAAGAGAGAGAGAGAGGGAGAGATTAAGCATCCTATAACCGGAGCAAGCGCTCATGACTGTGGAATGGCATGTCAGTGCCAGCGTGACCAATGCAGTCATGGATATATTTATATGAATAAAGGCGCACAATGAAGTACGACACAGATAATTTATGACAGATTATTCATAAACATGGATGAATAATGATCTAAAATGAAGTCGAGGATTTTTATGCTTTTATTTTTTGCATTGTTGTCAACAGAGGTTAACTGCACATGTATATGCCATGCTGGAGTCCATATAATCTCCTTTTCAGAATGAAACATGAATTGGGTTACAGGAGTTGTTTTAATTTTAAAAGAGCACAGTAATAAAATAGTTTTCTAAAGAAGAAATCTACACCATGGCAGATGTGAAAGCACTGGGTTGTAAACTTGAGTAAAAGAACAGTGATGTGAAAACTCCATTGCTGCCATGCGGTAGAGTAAACAGGGTAAAACAACTTATTTTGAACAGTGATGTTCTCTGTCTGAGTGCTTTCCCTCCATGCTTTTTTTTTTTTTAATTGCCAACAAATATGCCACTTTCTAGCACTTAATTAGTCTTAATTCTACACTGTAAAAATATCCCTAAATTAGCAGTTTTCTGTATTTTGTGATTAATGTTTTTATTTTTTCCTGTTTATTTATGCTTTTGAATTGCATTATGGGATTTTGATCTTTCTTCCAACACCTTTTAAACTTGCAAAGTTCAAAAAAGTGACTTTTATAAACATTTTTAATAGTTTAAAGTGATATATTGTCTGGTTGGTGTTGTATATTATGTTACAAAAACCTTGTAATAAACTGCCAGTACATTGTCTATTATTTTACAGACTCATTTCTCTACATATTTTTTCTTAAACATTTTATTATTTCAAACTCCTAAAATGTTAATAAAAATCACTTTGTTAAACCGTAGAGTTGAATTTTCAACATTAAAAGTCAACAGAGAGTAAATTAAAAGTTCACAGCTGTAAATAAATGGAAAACACAAAATACGGAAACTTATATTTGAGAGTGTATGCAAGATTTTATTCAACTTCTTAATCTATTTTGGAGTGCAACACTTCAGAAAGTTATTATAAAAACTGATTAATTGTTTTTTCCACTACTATTTGCATTGCCATTGAGAGATCGAGAGAGAAAAAGAGAGGTATCCCTTTCTTTTTGATTTCTCACACAAACCAAAAGGCATGTGACGAAAAGAGAGATGTCATTATGCATCAAAATTGTAACATTTTTAAAAACTTTAATATTATATATGCAACGAAATATGGGTGAAACAATGTCACATTGTTATTTAGCATAACATATTATATTAAAATTAAACAATATTCGAAATTTGATGCTGACAAACTGGTAAAACAATTCATTCATATTTGGGGGATGCAATGTTATCCTTTAGAGCCTTTTAATATTTCATGAAATTATTTCAGGTTTTAAATACACCTGAAGAATAGTTTGGAACATAAATTACTATTACATTAAATGACAGGCTTCTGTAAATATGCTCTATGGACATAAATTCATGACCAAAAATCAATAGATAAATAAAATAAGCAGAACAAATTCTAATATATGTGGGAAAACAGCTATAGACCATTTCAATGTGGTCATGTCATTGGCCCATGAACATTTCCTGCTTGTTATCAAACTATTAAGGCAATTCAATCATAACTTAATGTTAAAACAGCTATCATAACATTATTTATCAATATGTGGCTTTTTTTTTATTCTTGGAAGCTATAGAAATTAAAAATGTAAAACAGGAAATACGTTGGGACCATTGTTTTTGTTTACATCCCTCAAAATGGTCTATACTACACTTTTATTGTTTTGACGCACTGCAAAAACATTTACATCTCTGACCCACATTAATAGATTTGACACCAACACACATTCCAATGCACTTACGGTACTAATGCATTTTACTAATGGAAACAATTGCAACGTAATATGATTTAGAAATCTATTGCACTCACAGCCAGGCATTTATATTAGCGTGTAATTGATTTACTGGTGAATGATAGAGCAATATTCATCAAACTTGATATTTGTTGGTATTGTGAGTGCAATCTCTCTCTGATGGCGTGCATTATGAAATCAGGCAACAGATTTCGAAATTCTGATGTTATTACGCCGAAATGTCAGCTATCAAAAGCCATAGACTTTAACAAGCAAAACAGGTGTCGCTGTCAAAACTAGTTTCCAGCAAAGAAACTTGTGTGTGTGTGAGATGCAGAAAAATAGATCGAGATTTACTGTTTATTTGTCACAGCTCCAGTGCCTGTCTGTATGCATCTGTAGACTCATTAATCATCATGTCTCAAACACACACACACACATGCACACGCACAGCAGAGAAGAAACTGACGTAGCAAAGCATTCTGGTGCCACTTAGTAACCCTCACACACACTGGCACCAATGACTCAAACAGGCCCAGTATGTTCGCCAAATCTGCAATCTTCATCCCGTACCAGCTGCCATATGGCCTTCCAGTACCATTAGGCCACCAGCCACCAAATTTACAGTGGCATCTGGGGTCCGAAGGGATTAATTAGCTTCAGGAAAGACCACACTCTTGAGCTCCTGACCATCCCATCGGCATCTTCCCGGATTTGGGCAAGACTCCCATCAATCATCACCCGGCCAATGTCTTTGATCCAAGCCACGCAACATAAACATGAGTGCAATTTGCTTCGCTGCTTTTATGGGAGCCCCTTTTCCTGTTTCATTAGAGCTGATTTTCTATGGTGCCACCTCCTTTTGGGTATCATACAGATGCACAGAGGAAGAAAGAGAAGTGTGATGTGGAAAGAAATGGGTGATTGGCAAGCAGGTGTGACAGTATGCGATTGGGTGGGTTTGGGTTATAAAGAGATGATCTGGGGATGTGGCCTGTGTCCCTGTGAAACCCCGGTTGAGGGGTCCCTTTATGCATTAGCACTCCATTAATCATTGTCACAGCCTCCACGGTCCTCAGACACCCATTATGGCCATAAAAGTTCAAAATCCATCAATGTTTTACAATGATGCATTTTGATTATCATTTGCGCAACTAATTATCTTGAAATTAGAAGTGCGTGTGGCCTGTTTAGAGCAGAGTGTGTGTTTATTTTAGTATATTTATGTCTATATTCCTACACATTGTATGTTATTCCCATAGTTGCATTGAGCTGGTCTCTGCCGCCCCACCTACCCACATTTAACCTCATCTACCCTGCACTATATCCTGTAAAGTTGTATACACATAGTTTTATACATTTATATTATTTATACTCTTGTTATTTGCACTTCTGGTTAGATCCTAGCTGCATTTCATTAGCTCTGTACTGTACTGTACTTTGCACAATCACAATAAAGTTGAATCTAATCTAATGTTTTATTCAATAAAAGCTATTTAGATCAGTGGTCCCCAACCTTTTCATCACTGCGGACCGGTCAATGCTGGACAATTTTACCGCGGCCCGGGGGGTGGCTGTACATAGTTTTCTCAACTAATTTATAAAGCTGACAAAACATTGCTGCAACTCTGATACAAGTTGTTATGGAGAAAGCACTGCAGTGTTTGGATGCTTTGTGTTTTTCTGAGATTAGCAAATTAGTCTACCGAAATGTGTATATTCCATACAAAGTATAAAGCCGACCGGTCAGTTCTTGTCACGTGACTCACGGTGTGCTCGCGGCATAGGCCTATTTCACAAAATGGCGATCGAGACCGGAAGTAGGGAAAACTTTGTTCCGGTAGAAGCAAAGTGCAATGGCGGAGACTAAGAGTAACCAATCTTGCAGCGTACCTTTTTGTACTCATTCGAAAAAGAAACAGCCGTATTTGTCGTTTCATAGCTTCCTCAGCGATGAAACCATTAAGAGGCGTTGGATTTGGGCTATTCGGAGAGATGAGGGGGTGGAATTTACTGTGAGGAAGGGCAGCACTTTTGTGTGTGCTATGCACTTCACGGAGGATGAAGTTCGCGTCCATCCACAGTCCGGCTATTTCTTACACCACAGGCTGTGCCTTCCACTACGCTTGTTGTTAATATTGAGATAACGTTAGATGTATTATAAAGAATGATTTGCTGAATTCTGAATGCATTTACCTCAAGCTGATGTGGTTCCTCACGCTTTCTTAGCGACCTATAGCACCTGCCCCTAATGACCACTTTCCCTAAAACTCTGTTTGAGACTGAAGTGTCCAAACACACATAAACAGTTATTAACAACCAGTTTTAAATTCGCCTATTATGCCAGCTTATCTTAATATAATACATAACTTGATAATCAAAAATGAATTGCTCAAAAAATAATTTATAACCCTTGTCCAATTTTGATCGCCTCACGTCTCCCTGAAAACAGTCAACAAAACGGACAACATCTGCGATTCGTATAGTTGGTAAGTTTATTAACGACTGAGAAAAAACGAGTTCACACTCCATTATGACAATGAATGAATGAGGCGCGACCGGAACAAAGTTTCCCCTACTTCCGGTCTCGATCGGCATTTTGTGAAATAGGCCTATTCTGAAAACTTGAGATCTTTTTAACCGTGTGCCGCATGCGCGTCGCTCCCAATATGCGCGCCCCCATTGGAAATAACGAACTTGCGCACGGAAAAGATGCGATATGTGAACGGCCACCGGCATTTGCAATCTCCAGCAGTTGATCTTCTTCTTGCACAGACATGGTGGATTCACCTGATTTGTGGACAAATGGGTTGCGGATCCATTCCTTGGCAGTTTGTGGGTCCTTCACTGGGCCTTTTCCCCTTCGCAAAGAAACTTTCCAACGACGTCTGTTTCTTACTCTTTTTGCTAGCTTGTGGGTTACGTTTTGGCACTCAAATGACTGAGATGTAACCGAGAGAATACGCTCATTTTTCTAAATAAAAGATTTTTCAAAATAAAAGATCGTTCAGACTCAGATAATAAATAAAACAGAAATAAATAATGATTTCTTCTGCGGCCCAGTACCAATTGATCCACGGCCTGATACCGGTCCACGGCCCGGGGGTTGGAGACGACTGATTTAGATGATCTTAAAACCATAAAACAAAGGTTTGTTGTTAAAGAAAGAAAATAATAAACACCTAAAACTAAAAGCAAAACTAAATAAGATAATAGGAGTTGTTTCAGAAAGTAAATTTAACTATTTTATGGTGTGTCAAACTAGAGGCAAATTCGTACGCAGATCATACCAAAACATACTAATGCAATTGTACATTAGGATTTAGATTAAATTAAATAAAAATTTGCCACTAACATGAAATAGTTACGCATTGCTGTATAAGACTTTGTTCATTTATGTTTGGAAAACAATTCTATCAGAAAAGTAAACTACAGTTGAAATGCGTTCTCTACAAAAAATTCAATAAGAAAATGGGTTTTTGGAACTAGAGAAGAAAAAATGATAGAATGTGATGCTAAAACAAATGATGAGGGTAAATTGCAGCAGTAAATAGCCAAACTTTTTTCTCAGGTTCACTTTACAGCCAATTCATTTAAAAGTTAACGTAACACCTTATAGCAAAGTGTTACAATAAAAAACTTTGCGAGGACATAAAAGAACAAATGGTGCTATCGCGGAGACAGATCAGAACATTCAGCAAAAGTTCACTCAAGAACATTTTATTCAATTAGAACCGACAAAGCTGGCTAACTTACTAAAAATCTGTTTGCTGTTTTGATGAGGCTCTTTTTGGAAAACGTTTTCCATGATGTGCTACTTTGCGATGCTCATTTCAGTGAAATCTGAGTGGGTTGATGAGGGAGAGATGAGGAGAGTGCGGTCGCATGCAAATGCTAAAATGCTTTTTTGAATGATTTAATGATGCACTAAACGTATGTAACGGTTAAAAGACTGGGGGTTCCTAAAAGGATCCAGAATGCTTTTGTGCAGTGCAATCGAATCCAATGTTCCAGTCTGCTGCGAATTTGAGCAGAAATAAATAAATGAATACATTTCACCCCAACAATTTGAACAACCTTTTGAGTTGGATGTTGTGAGTTTTATTTAAACGTTGACTGCGCTGAAGTCAGATTTGGTAAATGTCACCAAATGGCTTTGATATGAGGACCAAAATATAAACTCGCACCAATACAATTCCGCTTCCACGATTGATCAAGCAGAAGCCAGTGCACCTTTGCAAATCCAAAAGCAAATCACACCAGCAGAAGCGGTTGTATGTCTATAATTTACGCCCCATTTGTTATGATACGAGTTCAAAGCTTGATGGGGGTTGGGTTGGGGTCTTTGGGAACCCCCGTGAGGACAGCACCCCGAGACCAAACAATCCGCTCCCTGAGGCTCCCTTTGACTCGTCCCAGGGGCAAGTAACCCAGACAGAACTCAGGCTTGGACCCACCAGCCGGACCTCCTGGCAGACAGAAGGGAGATCAGTCACAGCCGTCCCCTGTGGCTAATGCTGATCTGAGACTTAACCCTGATCTATCAGGTTTACCAGCTCTGATATTCCTTCATACATTTTTTTCACAATTGCTAAGGATCTGAACTTCCTTTTCTGAAACAGATTCTTAACGACCTAAACCAATTTCTCAAATGATTCACTCTTTCTGCTAAATCTTAAAGTCGCAATGAACTCAAAATTGGCCCTTCTTATTTTTATATGTATATAGTAGTGTTTGTTATAAACAATGTATTCTGTGCACTTCATTATTTTGTAAAGATTAATTTGCCCTCAGAATCTTTAATCAAATATAAAAACCTTCTCTTCCACTTGAAACAACTTTTCTTCACTTCTGGTCACATGGAATGCTTTTAGGGTGGAGCTATCTGTGTTTTAGGGAGGGACTATCGGGGAATGCCTTGTTTCTGCTCTGCTTTTGTCCATTTTTTGTCCATTTTGTTAGTAACATCCATCTTCCGACTACCCAATCGGTTCCCAAAGGACAAAATCATGCACCGCCCTACATTTTTTTCTCATTTCATGACTTTTTCAAGTAGATGCATGTCAATAGAGGAAATAATGACAATCTTACCCTTCGTTTCATGCCAACTTTAAAGGGTCAGTTCAAACAAAAATGAAAATTATGTTATTAATCACCCTCACGTCATTCCAAAACCCTGAGACCTTTGTTCATCTTCAGAATACAAATGAAGATGTTTTAGGTGAAATCTAAAAGCTATATCATCCTCCATAAACAGCGAGGCTCCCGATTCATTAAAAGTCCAGAAAGGTACCAAAAACCATCATCAACACACACAGACCATGTGCCTTCAGTAGTTCAATCGTAATAATATCAAGCTTCTTTTGTGTGCACATAAAACAAAAAAATGACTTTATTCAACAGTTTCTTCTCCTCTGTGTCAGTATATTGTGCACATTCACAGGGAAATGTTGCAGATTTGCAGATATCATCCACTCTTAAAGAAAAATTCACTCACTAAAATACAATTTTACTTGTGTTGCAAAAATGGTATGCATAAGCAACCAGTAAAAGTCAGTTTAAAATGCTAGAACATACAACAATTCAGTAATATACAGAATTCAGTGCAATATACTTGCAGTATAGCCTATACTGTATATGCGCTGTTGCAAGGTTGCTAATGTTTTTCGGGTTACACATTTATTTAGTTTTAAAAGTTGTGTTCTCCATTTTTTATGTGACTAATGAATGATTTTGAATTTAATACATGTATAGTGTTTTTCGCAATAATAATTGTTCCAAAGCAGCTTTACAAAAGTTGCACATTATTATTTTCAAAATCAAAAACAGAAAAAGCTGTTGTGTATACATAGTGGACAGTACAGCTATAGAACATAAGTGGTTTTAATAAGAGAGTTACACAAGTAAATACATTTTTCTGAAGAAGAAATAACTATGTATTTAATATATATATATATATATATATATATTTTTTTTTTTTTTCAATTATGTGATCTGAACATTACAATGATTAAGAACATAATGTTGAGTATTGCATCAGAGTGTATATACTGACTGATGAATGCATGATTTGCAAGCTTTGTTTGATTTTGCCAAAAGAGTCAGGGATTCTTTGAATTTTGTTTATAGATTTGGATTTGCATGTTCTCCCCGTGTTCGCGTGGGTTTCCTCCGGGTGCTCCAGTTTCCCCCCACAGTCCAAAGACATGCGGTATATGTGAATTGCATAAACTAAAATTGGCTGTAGAGTATGTGTGTGAATGAGTGTGTATGGATGTTTCCCAGTACTGGGTTCCAGCTGGAAGGGCATCCGTTGTGTAAAACATATGCTGGATAAGTTGGCGGTTCATTCTGCTGTGGCGACCGCTGATGAATAAAGGGACTAAGCCGAAGGAAAATGAATGAATGAATGATTTGGATTTGCATTTAAGATTTTGAGAAAATGAGTGTTCAGTAGCAGTTCAGAAAGACTGTAATGGACATTGCACTAGTGTCTATGTGTGCTGTTGCAGAATCTGCCACCAGGGGGAGTCTATCCCACAGTTTTTTTTTTGTTTTTTTTCCAGCAACAACTTCACTTTCTCCTGCTTTCTTCAAATGCATGGTCTAGACACGCTGGAAAACAAGAAGTGAAGTACAGCATGGGGTACAATTTTGAAACCATGGCACAGAAACCACATTAATCAGTGACTTGGATTCGCATCAGCTTTCATCTGGTATGTTAAAAGCAGAACTGATAAATGTGCTCTATGGGTCTGATGACCACCCTGGTTCATCTGGACCCTCTCAGAGGAAAATGGCAGCAGTTCAAGTGCTGAAACATGGAAATTTGCACAACAGAACGTGCTGAATAAAAGGTGATGACTGCTTTCATTCACTGTAGGCTTGATTCATTAAAGCGAGAGTGCAAGGAGAGATTAATGCTAGTGGACGTTAAAGATGTTCCATGTTCACCGGGTTTCCATCATCACATCCAAGAAGAACAACAGAACCATTAATGATTCATTAGCTTTGGCCACTTTTGCGTAGATGGATTTTTATTCAAACAAACAAAAAATGTAAATATACTTCTACTCCTTGACCCTCCATTCAGGCTGTATTTCTGTAAGTTATTCAGAAGGTGTGAGAATAGTTTGCAAAAAAACATTTTCAAATGAAATTTACATAATAAACCTCAATATTATACCTTAAAGACCACATGAACCAAAGGTTGCTGAGACCTTTATTTGACATGTTAATGTACTTCCAATTAAAACTGAAATTTTATACATTTTTTGTTTCTCTTTTAAAATGTTTTATTTAATATTTTTCCCTAACGTAGAAATTTGAGTGTACTAATTTTGGACAGTTATCATAAGTTATTTTGTTAGATTAGCTCCAGATTTGGCTTCAGTACTGACTAATCTAATGTACACTCACCGGCCACTTTATTAGATACACCTGTCCAACTGCTCTTTAATGCAAAATTCTAATCAGCCAATCATGTGGCAGCAACTCAATGCATTTAGGCTTGTAGTCAAGACGATCTGCTGCAATTAAAACCAAGCATCAGAATGAGGAAGAAAGGTGATTTAAGTGACTTTGAACATGGTATGGTTGTTGGTGCCAGACGGGATGGTTTGAGTATTTCAGAAACTGCTGATCTACTGGGATTTTCACACACAACCATCTCTAGGGTTGACAGAGAATGGTCTGAAAAAGAGAAAATATCCAGTGAGCTGCAGTTCTGTGAGCGCAAATATCTTGTTGATGCCAGAGGTCAGAGGAAAACGGCCAGACTGGCTCCAGCTGATAAAAAGGCAACAGTAACTCAAATTAACCACTCGTTACAACCGAGATATCCAGAAAAGCATCTCTGAACGCACAACATGTTCAACCTTGAAGCAGATGGGCTACAGCAGCAAGCTATCTTCTAATAGCTACTTCTAGCAGGATAATGCTCCATGTCATAAAGCCCGAATCATCTCAGGCTGGTTTCTTGAACATGACGAGTTCACTGTACCCAAATGGCCTCCACAGTCACCAGATCTCATTCCAATAGAGCACCTTTGGGATGTAGTGGAACAGGAGATTCCCATCATGGATGTACAGCAGACAAATCTGCAACAACTGCATGATGCTGTCATGTCAATATGGACCAAAATCTCTGAGGAATATTTCCAGTACCTTGTTGAATCTATGCCATGAAGGATTTAAGGCAGTTCTGAAGGCAAAAGGAGTCCAACACAGTACTAGTAAGGTGTACCTAATAAAGTGGCCAGTGAGTGTATACATACAAATATAATATTGTAAGGCTTTCTATAGAAAATATTAATTTAAATGAAAGATTTGTGAGGGGTGTACTCATATATGCTGAGCACTGTATATACTCCAAAAACACAGTCAATGCATGTGGGTATTATGTTATTATGACAAAAATGCCCATATTTAACTCTTACTTACTGTATGTAAACAATCAAGAAACATCCAAATGAAATCTAGAAATCAGGCCTTAAGAAGACTGCAGAGTGGTTAATTAACTGTAGTTTGAGAAAGCAAGATGGAGAAATAAATGTTGTTTGTAATATTACAGATAACTGCACAAGTACAGGGCCTCACGGTGGCGCAGTGGGTAGCACAATCGCCTCACAGCAAGAAGGTCGCTGGTTCGAGCCTCGGCTGGGTCAGTTGGCATTTCTGTGTGGAGTTTGCATGTTCTCCCCGTGTTGGCGTGGGTTTCCTCCGGGTGCTCCGGTTTCCCCCACAAGTCCAAAGACATGTGGTATAGGTGAATTGGGTAAGTTAAATTGTCCGTAGTGTATGAGTGTGAATGAATGTGTATGGATGTTTCCCAGTGGATGGGTTGTGGCTGGAAGGGTATCCGCTGCGTAAAACATATGCTGGATAAGTTGGCGGTTCATTCCGCTGTGGCGACCCCAGATTAATAAAGGGACTAAGCCGAAAAGAAAATGAATGAATGGATGCACAAGTACAGCTCAAGATTAGATTCACAAAATGAATACAACAGAACAAAACATGGTAATTTGTCTGATCTGAGCAACTCTTGCATGTCAAGACTTGAGATCTTACAGAGAAAATGAAACGGAACAAAAGAGGCAGTCTGCATTACGAAATACACCAACACATCCAATGGAGGTCAAAGTGATGTAAACCAGCTAATGTTTGTGTAGTGTCAATGAGCAAACTACAGTCTTCCTCTCCAAGAACTGCTGCCAAACTTGTTGGAAATTATAATTTCACAAAAAACCTTGAGATCAGAATAATTGGTTTGAACATTAAAAGTCTACATGTCAGGAGGATAACAGGAAGTGTTCTTTTGAGTATAGCAATGGAAAAACAATAAAACTAACAATAGAAAGATTTTAATATTCTTATAGTAATAATATAGCACTGAAGATGCATAAAAAACATTTGTTTCGCCACTTGTTCCAAGCCTGTTTGAGCTTCTTAAGAAGATGTTTTGAAACCGGTAGCCATTGACTTCCATAGTACAGTATTTTTTATATATTATAAGTATGTATATTTTAAATATGTTTATTTTTTTATTTAGGGGTGGCACAGTGGCTCAGTGGTTAGCACAGTCGCCTCGGCGCTAGAAGGTCGCTGGTTCGAGTCCTGGCTGGGCCAGTTTGCATTCTGTGTCAGCGTGTTGGCATGGGTTTTCTCCAGCTGCTCCAGTTTCTCCCACAGTCCAAAGACATACAGTACACTATAAGTGAATTGGACGAACTAAATTGGCCATAGTGTATGTGTGTGTGAATGTGAGTGTGTATGGGTGTTTCCCAATACTGGGTTGTGGCTGGAAGGGCATCCACGGTGTAAAACATGGAAAAGTTGGTGGTTCATTCCGCTGTGGCAACCCCTGATAAATAAGGGACTAAGCCGAAGGAAAATGAATGAATGAATTTTATTTATTTATTATTATATATACTATGGATGCTTCATTACAACATTCTTTCTGGTGACAAATAAAAGTCCCAGATATTCTTAATATTCTTAATTCCTAATGACTTAATAAGAATATATATATATATACACACACACACAATTCTTGGATTATGGCTGGAATATAACTTTAAAAAATTCCATTTATTTCATGAGAAGATTCCAGAGATTCCAGATATGACCCATGGGAAACCTGTTAAAGGCATATTCAGTTTTATCTGAAATGGATGAACAAGAATCTGATGATGCTAAATGCTTCAAATTAGATCACATTTGAAAAAATAATGAGTCAACTAGACTAAACCAACCATCCAAAGCGAACCAAAAAATCATGATTGAATTTTTCACATCAGACAATATCGTCAAAGGTCTGAAAAGATGGAATACTTCACATTCACCTACAGTCTTTTTCTGCAAATAAATGCTGTAAATTATCTTTTTTTTTCTTTTTTTTTTTTAAAACCTAATTATACAGGTTGTTTATAAAATAAAATACAAATGAACTATTTACTCTATATTAAAAAAATCTATTAATGGCAACTTTAACTAGAGAATAAATTAAATAAATAATAAATTTGATGTGGTCTCTTTTTTTTTATTATTATTTTTTCCCAGAGCTACATATACAGTATATACAAGAATCAACCCATGCAGTCTGGAACATATTCACACACATTCAATGGCATTTTGATTCACTGTGCGCCATCTGTCTAAGCTGTGTGAATGTTGAGGGGGGTGTAAACTACAGTACAGTATGATTGTACAGGAGGGGGGTCTATAAAAAACGTGCATGGACACAGTCTGTAATTGTTCCCTCCTTAAGCGAATCAAAGGCCCGATCTCCGCAAGTGCCGTGCAATATGATTGAGCTGTCAGACACAATATGCTAATTGTCATTCTTAAGACGCCTGGTAAATGGCTGCATTCCAGAGCTATGCTACTGTTAAATATAGATCTACTTATAGTTGGGCTGGTCAGACGAACCTCTAGAATTGGAGTTAAGGGTGAATAATCCATTTACATAAGCCTCTATGGGCAACGTCTCCTTTCACAGTCTGAGAAAAGGGATGTTTCTATGAGAATAAAGCCTGGTTTAACTCTTGTAAATGCTTATTTGTCTTTTTTTTAAAGATAATTTCAGCTGTGTTAATGCAAAAGGTGTATTTGTATTGATTTTTTATTTTACCCTCATGTCCTTTCTTAAATCTTTGGCATCAAGTAAGAAACAAATATTGTACCCATGACAAAATTGCAAATGTACATTAAAACTGCAGTTTTGTGACATTTAAGCAAAATGGCTTCTATTGTATTTTTTATATATATATATTGGTATATATAATTGTATTTATTTATTTCCCAGGTTTGGCCTGTGAAGCAACATTTTTAAAAGCACTGCAAATTATGAAATTAGGATTATGTGGGTGTATTAGTATGGATATTTCAGGTATGTATGGTATGAGTGTGAGTGGTAGTTTTCTTTGTTCTTTTATTTACAAGTGGTAATGGTAAAACAGTGAGTTATTTACAATATTTACAATTTTAGAAACAAACAACAGAATTTTTAGAAAGACTGGCTATGAGTGGCGCTAAAGAAAAGAACCAATCAAAACCAAAACAGTCTTACTAAAAATAAACTAAAAATACAAAAATAATCCCCTCTAATCTAATCTGGTAAACAAAAGATATGAAAAATAAATCTTCAACGCCAGTGACGTCCTACCTAATCTACACTAATAACTTAACCAAAACACAAGGGTTGGCGCACACCTTCTTACCTAGTGTATCTCTAGACAGTTGTAAACCTATGTGTTGCGATGTATGTCACATGACTTACCAGCCTTTCTAACCTTAAAAAAGAAAAAATAATAAATGCATCAAATTTACTGTTGTTTCTCATCACAAACCAAGACAATACTATTTCATAAGAATCTGCTTAGTGTATACTGCTTACCCTTTTGACATGGAAAATAATTGATTTTATTTCATTATTACAAAAAAACAACAAGAACAACTGTAGCGTTATGTACACAAACTGTAATTGAAATGGTTAAAATCCATAAAATGAACAAACTTTTAATTGTTATCATCAGGACCAATGGTGGTACAGAAATCTATGTCTGTTTTGGTACAGAAATGTGTCTGTATTGTTCTCTATTATGTGTAACTATTTCAATAAGTTTAAAATAAAGAAACATTTTTAATTGAAAAAGCCTATAATTTGTTCTAAAGAGATTGTATGAAAAAGTGAAACGCAAAAAGACTGGTGCATTAAAAACAAGTCACTGTGCCCTTGCTTTTGTGATAACTTACTTGACTAGACAGTGGAGGCTTAAAAGAAAATCAGATTTATCTTTTTTCGCCAGTATAACATGTGCAAAAGTCACCCTTACAATGGATTATGGGAATCGGATTGGCCTGTTCTCCTTTGATCTGATAGATTACAGTGAATCTGTCATGGCAGGATGGAAAAGTTTGGTCTGCCGGTCGGGCAAGTCCTTGGCTGGGCAACATTCTTCCACCCAAAGATCAGACCTCTGAGATTTGTTATGGTTAAGAGAATGTTAGCGCAAGACTCTGGGAAATGTTGAAGAGCTAGTTAAAATTCAGTGAGTAAGGTGACCATGAAAGTGTAGCTAGTAATGTACCAATGCCTGTATCTAGCAGAGCACAGACCTGACAAATCCATAACTGGTTTACAGGACAAGATATGTCTGCCCGCATGGCATGCTACTGTTTATTCATGAGATGCTCAGCCAATAGGAGCGGCCCATGTCCCTTTGGGATCAGATCTTATGATAATGCTTGCTGTCTGTGTGGTTGTTAGATACAGTCAGCCTGAGCCAGATAGCGGCATGGGTGAAAACAGATTAAAGCTGTCTGTTAACCTTTGGGACGTGGCTCTTGGAAATCCAGTCTGAGTGGGATAATTGGCTTTTTTAATTAGTTATACCAGCGGTGGAACAGAGGAAAGCACTTATGTTAATCACAGCACAAATACCTTGACACTTCCCCTCGTGTGCTTGACAGGACGTCGGATTGGCTGAAGTGTTTAAGTGGCAAAAGCCTCGCTCTTCATTTTACCACTACAGATGCTCTTAACATGCGCTCTTAACTGTAATGATGCCTCCAAATCGTTCCGAGTGTCCTTGAAATGACAAGTTTTCTACTCACATAGAGAAGAGAAGAGAAGAGAAGAGAAGAGAAGAGAAGAGAAGAGAAGAGAAGAAAAGAGAAGGAATAAGGATTAATTGACAT
Organism: Danio jaintianensis; assembly: GCA_903798115.1. Classification (NCBI taxonomy): domain Eukaryota; kingdom Metazoa; phylum Chordata; class Actinopteri; order Cypriniformes; family Danionidae; genus Danio; species Danio jaintianensis. Next base: position 15,064,995 of record CAIGQV010017602.1, on the reverse strand, counting down.
AAGGAATGAAAGACAACATAAGAAAGACAGATAATCAATCGAAGACAGACCAAAAACAGAAAAAACAGAAACAGATAAAATGACAACGATAGACTAAATTAACAATATAATTGTAGGCGGGCGGGCGGACGGACAAGGAAAAGAATAGACTTGTAGAACAAACAACAAATTAATGAATGGATGAATGGATGGAACAACAGACTGATGGAACAAAAAACAAATGGATAGATGAGGAAAAAATAGACTGGTAGAACAAACAACTGATGAATGGATGGATGGATGGAAGAAAAGACAAATGGATGGATGAGAAAAAGAATAGAATTGTAGAACAAACAACGGATGTATGGAAGGATGGATGGATGGATGGATGGATGGATGGATGGATGGATGGATGGATGGATGGATGGATGGATGGAACAAAAACATGGATGGATGGATGAAACAAAAACATGGATGCATGGATGGAACTAAACATGGATGGATGGATGGAATAAAACAGAATTATATGGATGGACAGATATTTCATAAAAAGATTGAATGGGTGAATGGGAGCGTATGGGTGTTTCCCAGTGATGGGTTGCAGCTGGAAGGGCAGCTGCTGCGTAAAACATATGCTGGATAAGTTGCCAGTTCATTCTGCTGTGGCGACCCCAGATTAATAAAGGGACTAAGCCGAAAAGAAAATGAATGAATGAATGAATTTAGAATCTGAGCAATGTGTATTTTCCTAAACACTGTTAATGACCTTGAACAAAATACCTAGCAATTATCTCAAAACACTAATCTCACACCGAATCATAATTCTGAAATTTTATTCTACTTGCAACAAAAACGCTTTAAATGAGGACATAAAATAATGTCAGAGTTTAAAATCAATGATATTTCCAAAATGATCTCTCTGATGAATAGTGAACAACCCCCCTTTATACCTTCACAAATGAAGTGCTGTAAATCATACAATAAGGAGACACAGAAAAATCATCAATTCAGCATGAGTTGTTCATTTACAGGTTTGGCCTTCCATATTTCTCCCCCATCTTCCCCCTCTCTCTTTTTCCTCCAAGTTTGTGAATGCAGACATTAATCACTCGTGTTGCAGACAGTGACATCAGCAGCATTGGTCGGGTAAACACACAGGCCTGTTTAAAAGTGTGTTTCCTGTTCAGAGAGTCTACTAAACAAACATGCGACAGGGACCCTCACACTGTTATGACCTAATGTGTGACATCATCAGCATCAATAGGAAAAACCTAATGTACTCGAATGCATGGGCACCTGCAAAGTGCCAATCAAAGTTGTCATACAAACTGATGTAAATCAGGTGTGCTGAGGATAAACATACTGTAGATAATGCACAGAAAGGTCAGACTTTGCAGCTGATGCATAAACACATTTACCAAGTATGCAATAATTAAAACAAGTCTCGCCAACAGATACACAATTCATTCGTTTGAGAAACACAGTCAGACTAAATGTCAGTTGAGTGACTAGGGTGAACAAAGGCGGCTTTGGTTACCCTACTGCATCCCACCCCCTCTCCCAGTTTGGCAAGCTGTCAGGGGATTATTTCATAGTGGTTATGGGATGGAAGATTTAGGGAGCAGACGGTACCTCCACTGCTTTAAAAAAACGCAGATGGATCCCTTTAAAAAAAATACGGTTCCTTTGGCCAAAGCAAAACCAGGTCTATGCATTTTCCACCCAAACTTCTCACCCTCACTCTCAGAAAACATGGAAAAGCGCCCAGGTGATGGTAACGACCTGGCTGATTTTTTACTTTTCAACTGCATAAACCATAAATTGTCCTTTCGCCTCATAGCCAGTATATTACCTATGACATCAATCTCCTGACACTGGGAAAAGAACCAGGTCCCTTTAAAAACTAAGCACCATTGCCTTCGAAAAAACGGCCCTTTTTGGTGCATGACATCTCTTTATAGTAAGACGTCTGGCCAAGGGTCTACAAAGGAGCAACCAGGGGGCTCGTGAAAAAAAGCTCAGACATAAGTCTAGCACATTTTGGCTTTCCCGTCATCCTAGCTAAATATTGTAATGCCATGTACAGAACATACACAACTTACTCCTTCCACTGCACATTTCAGTACAATGACTAAACACTCTCTTAGCTACTGATAGATTGCAGCAAATGAAAAGCAACCAGGCTAAGATTACTAAAACAGGAAAAGAAACAGGAAGTAGGAAAACTCACCATCATCTTTGTAAGGTTAGAGGCCAAAGCCAGCACATGCTCCAAAAGTGGTCTGTACTCGTCTTGTTTTCCGAAAATACAAAAGACTTTCTTACAATTTACTTTAGATTGTTAATATCAAACGAAAATGCACCCAACGTCAGTTCTTAATTACACTAGCCAGTGTACTTACAATTTACACCACCTATATTGATGTTTGAACAATGACAGGTCACATGACAAGTCCCTGAATTGCTAAGCTTAAAACATATCCGACGTCATACAAAAATATGTTTGTTACTAGTACGATTTATTTACTCATATTCAGTGAGGTCTTATTCTCGAGCGATGGAACTTGCGACCGCAATTCGCTTGAAAGACTGTTTTTGGGAAAACTTACCCCACAACAACACGTGAAGTCCGATTCCTGAGGGAATAAATCAACTCTTCTTATTTAGAGAAACATTTAGCACGCCCATTGGTGGGAGAAGCCAGTTGACTGGTGTGAGACTGTTTTTATTTGAGCATTAAAAGCGGACATAAACTTTGATTCCGCTACTTTGAGATAAGCGTGACCACAGTGAGAGAATCTGGTGTGGAAGACTCGTGTGAGCCGACTCGTTTAGTGAATCAAAAACGACATATGCGATTCGAGACGAATGAATGGTTCAATCACTCCTTGAGTGTAAGGCTGATTGCTTTCACTGAACTAAAAACGTAAAAGTTTCTCTTCATCAATTATTGTGTTAAACTAAATATGAGCGATTTTCATGAATTTCATCATTGTGGACCCCACAAAACACTGTTATTTTTACGTTAGACTCACGAGAATCAAATAGACAAAAGTAACTGACTGGTTGTTCATGTGAAAACACGTTTTATTAACAACAGTAGCATTCGTAAACGGATTGAGTGAATGGAATATATTAGCAGTTATTAAATGATAGTTTAATGACCGACTCCAAAGCCAGCATGACATATGATAGAGAATATGCGGATTGTATGTTTTCTTTAATTACATTTAGCCTATACACTCATCTTGTAACATAAAAAAAATCCTCTGCATGCAGACCTTTCACAATGATGTAAGAAGCGCTAATGCACTTTTTATTAACAATAAAGCCTATTCCTTATAGCAGCAATTGTGATTGATGGTGTGTCTTTGTTAAATATTATTTCGAAGCACATCATGTATGTGGTATGCATGCATATGTTCAAACATATTTTCTTTGCTCTGGCTCGGCTGTGAACAATAATCCAGGATAGCCTACCACTAAGGGTATCTCATGGCTAACTGATGCACAAGTGCGTAATAAAATAAAATATATATATTCTGTCCTGGGTGACGGGCTGTTTGGGGCCTAATCTGAGGCAGGCGGAACAGCCAGTTTCTGCATAAGGGATCTTTTCATGGCACTGAGGGGCCCAGCACTTTTTGGGAAGGAGCCACAAGTAAAAAAGACCCCCCTGCACCCCCTTCCTCTAATCATTCCACTGCCACCCCTTTGTAGGGCTTTTTCACTTTGATTTCATGTTTGCCCATCTTATCCTCCTGAGAGGGGGTATCCCGAGATATTCCTCTGTGTACAAAAGCCCCCAATTCCCATCAGCCACTCTTTCCTCTTTCTTCTTTCTCACATTTTTTTAACGTGTACTCTGTTGTGACAAGAAAACGCACACCAAGATACTTTAAAACAGCTAAAAGGATGTGGATGATTTCAAGTTTGTGATTATATATTGGGACATGGTATAAAAGGTCCTTTCCTTTCCTTGTTTTGTTGTTGTTGTTAATTATTATTTTTTAATTCTTAATTAATTTTCACACTAAGAATATTAACTTTAAAAACAACCATAATATAATAAATAAGAAAGGACTCTTAAAATCGTTAAATGAGGAAGGATTCTGACTGGTTGCCAATATATTTATCATTTATCCTCTTGAGAAAAAAATCATGCTGAAAGTGATTCCAAAATATTATTCATTCATTCATTCATTTTCTTTTCAGCTTAGTCCCTTTATTAATCTGGTGTCGCCACAGCGGAATGAACCCCCAACTTATCCAGCATATGTTTTACGCAGCGGATGCCCTTCCAGCTGCAACCCATCACTGGGAAACATCCATACACACTCATTCACACACTCTGGACAATTTAGCTTATCCAATTCACCTATAGCGCATGTCTTTGGACTTGTGGGCGAAACCGGAGCACTCTGAGGTAACCCACGCGAACACGGGGAGAACATGCAAACTCCACACAGAAATGCCAACTGACCCAGCCGAGGCTCGAACCAGCGACCTTCTTGCTGTGAAGCGATCGTGCTACCCACTGCGCCACCGTGACGCCCCCAAAATCTTATATTATTTTATATTATATTATATTATATTATATTATTTTTAGATCTATATTTAGATCTATATATTTATTGTTATGTTGTAGTAATTGGACTTGGTGTGAAAAGGCCTTTAGAGGACATGGAAAAATCATATAAAATCCTATAGAATGTTGGTAAAATGATGTTGATCTCCAAAAAATGCCCTATTAATAAAATAAAAAATTAAATTAAATGAGAACTATTAAACATATTTACTGTCTAATTCTCATGACACATGTTGTGAGCTGATGTTTCACTTGACAATTCCTATTTTATTTAATGATTCAGCATAAAAGCAATATTTACAGTATACTAGATTCAAACAAATATATACATAATACAGTATTTTTATAGTGATAATGATAATAATGTTACTTTTAATATTCATAATAATAATTATATATATATTTTTTTATTATTGTAACATAATAAATACAACCTATAACCATTGTTAATAAGAAAAAAGTTTTTTAACATTCACCTATTTGCCTATTTAATGAAAGTTCCAGTGTTTTTGCCTCTGCCCAATCCTGTATGTATTCAGAAAGTGTACCACAAAGTAAAGTTGGAGCAACTTTTCTTGCGTAATTCATAAATGAACGACCCAGGAACATTCTGGCTCTTCTCTTCTCTGCACTCATCATCTCCTCACTCTCAGCTTGTTTCTGTCAGCGAGACGTGAGGTGTTTCTCCAGGAGCCGCACAGGGTGTTAGTGTTTCCTCTGGAGCTTAATAGACTCCCTGCTGGGAGCATCTCCTTAATGCACACAATGAGAAGTATTTATACCAGCCTGACCACTGCGACCCCCGTAACTGCGTCCCATCGGCTCAGACTGGCGGATCCTTTCAGAGCCCTGCACAAAGCGCCCATCGACAGTCTCTGCTCGTTGCTGAAACCGCAACAACCTGTATCTCACTCACACTGGGAAAAGAGAGGATTAGCATCACATTCATTCAGCTTTAATTATCGTCACATTCTTAAGAATTGAGAGTATATGAGTGCAACTTCTCACTGAGTAACTTGAAAAGTGAGTTTGATGTTCATCATTATTTTTATCAGCCCATGCCTGATTTAAAATATATATATATAAATTTTGCCTTTTTTTTCACAAAATATTTTTGCCTTATTTTTTGTCTTTTTTTCACAGAAAAAAAGGCACTTCTTGAAACTCTTACATTAAAAATAAATTATTAAAAAAGAGCCAAAAATGTATAAATAAAATAAATGGAAATCTCTCAATGGGGTAAGAAAAATGTACTTGAATAGAAAAAATAAATACTCCTGCATCATTAAAAATGCCTAAAACTACATAAACAATATTTAGATAAGCACTGCATATTAAGCAGTATTTTGTAAAAAAATAAAATTAAAATAAATAAAAAACATTTAAACAAGAATATTTGATGAGATCTAGTCAGTAAAAATACTATTGTTTTTTAAAACACAAAATTGCTTAAATCAATGCAGAAAATTTACCTAAAACTAGAATTTTTTAACCCTTAATTGAGTTTGCTTTGCATTTTTCAAGCTCAAAGTCAAGTCAAATCAAAGTCAGCTGTCAATTCAACCACATGTACAGGACATACAGAGAATCGAAATTGTGTTATTTTCAGACCCTAGGTGTATTAAACATAAATTAATACAAAATGTAGAATTTTTAAAATAAATTACAATAAATACAATTACACATATAATATAATATAAAATATAAACCAGAGTTGTGCAAATGCAAAACAGTATATAGTGCAAAAGGTACAGTATAGTCCAAAACAGTATATAGTGCAAAAAGCTTGTAAATATGATAAAGTGACAGTGTCTTAATAATATACAGGGAGGTAGTATGGAGGTAACTAGCAGTCCAATTTTACACAAAGTGACCGATGCAGATGTATGAGTGTGTGTTTGCATGTGTGTCAGAGTCCAAAGGTGCGTGGGGAGGAAGAGATGCGCAATAACCTGAAATGAGATGACATTCACAATAAAAAGTGACATTTTAAACTAAGAAACAAAAACATACTCCATTTTGAGAATCCATTAAAATATCATCAATATCAAAAATGTGGCCAATTTTACAATTTGAAAAATAATTGGTCTAAAATAACATGGACAACGGCACAGATCAGCAGCAAACAAAATAACTTATGCCTAAATGAAATCTTTATCCTTTCTTTAGATTCTAGTTGTGAAACTTTTAAAATCTAGCACAGCAATCTGAATATGAACAACAGCTTTCACTTTATAGCTGTCAGTTGTTTCAATGTACCTTAAAATGAAAACAAAAAGACCTTCTTCTTTTAAAAAAAAAAATCAAAATGTATAATTTAGAATGCAATGTGTATATATTTTCTAGAAATAAGACTTGCTTAGATAATATTTTTTTAGTGTTGTTCTTGTCTTTTTCTCATTATTTTGTTCTTCTGCTCTTTTTAAACAGTTTATTTCTTTCACTTCAACTTCCTTTTCACTTTCAGCATTGTTTATTCCTGCTTTCATTCTTCTTTTTCTCTCTTTCAGTCTATTGGATTTCTTTCCACCCCCATTTTCTCTCGTCCAGGACTCATTTCTGTGTGTGTGCGTGAAGGGGGTTGGGTTGGACCCTGTATTTTAGTTTATGTGTGTATGCTTTTTTCGCAGTCCCCTGCTGCGAGGAAGAAGACTCTTTTTATCTGTCTTTGCATTCCAATGCATCCTATACAGTCCCTAAACCCTGCTAAATGTTGAAAAAATTGAGGGAAGACAAACGGATGAATGATGCCTCTGTGCTCAAGATCTTTCTTATGGATTTAAACTTTTTTTGCAGACAGATTGTGGTTTAGATAAATCCTTAAAGATGCATATATTCTCTCTTATTCCATGGCGGAGACTTACAAAAGCTTCTCAGCTGCTTTTGCTTTAGATTTTTTTTTTGGTCTTTAATAGTAGCATTTTATTGATCAAAAGTAAACTAAATCAAATATTGAAACTAATGAAAGCAGCTGAAATTGTTAATACATAACAACATTAGCTGCTCTGAGAAATAATTGGCCATTTAGGCTTCTTCATATTTGACATTAATGGGTCATAGCTATATAAAAGCATCAACATTTAAATATTTAGGTACACAAATACAATGCATTGTTTTCTTTTCAGCTGATGTTGTGTTTTCACGTGTAAAAACTAAAGGAAATATATATATATATATATATATATATATATATATATATACAGCGGGGAAAATAAGTATTGACCATGTTATGTTTTGGGGCTGCACGGTGGCACAGTGGGTAGCATGTTCGCCTCACAGCAAGAAGGTCACTGGTTCGAGCCTCGGCTGAGTCAGTTGGCGTTTCTGAGTTTGCATGTTCTCCCCGTGTTCGCGTGGGTTTCCTCTGGGTGCTTCGGTTTCTCCCACAAGTCCAAAGACATGCGGTACAGGTGAATTGGGTAGGCTAAATTGTCCGTAGTGTATGAGTGTGTATGGATGTTTCCCAGTGATGGGTTGTAGCTGGAAGGGCATCCGCTGCATAAAACATATGCTGGATAAGTTGGCGGTTCATTCCGCTGTGGCGACCCCAGATTAATAAAGGGACTAAGCCGAAAAGAAAATGAATGAATGAATGAATGTTATGTTTTCTTCCTGAGAATAATATTTCTAAAAGCTTAAACCAGAATGGAATTGAACCAGATTTTGGTAAAAACCCAAACAATACAAACATTAAAAAAAACTAAACAAAAAAATTTGAAAATTTTGTTACGTGTAATAACAATGGAATGACACAAGCAGAAAGTACTGAACTACTGAAACGTATTTAATACTTTATATAAAAGGCTTTTTTGGTTATGGCAGCTGAAAGACGCCTCTCATGTGGAGAATGAAGTCACATGCATTGCTCAGGTAAAAATCTTGATGGTTCTGTGGGTCTCGTCTATCAAATCTGATCTTTAATTTATATTTTCTATTGGATTCAAGCCAGGTGATTGGCTAGGCCATTCTACAGCTTGATTTTCTCTTTTTCTCTGAAAGCATTTGAGAGTTCTACTGGCTGTGTTTTGGATCATTGTCTTTCTGAAATGTCTACCTTGGTTTCATCTTCATCATCCTGTTAATGTAGATGTTGGACTGAACCAGCTAATGTTAATTTACAATGACGAAGGACAGAGGGTTGCTGAAGAACTACTGAGAGATTTCAGCTGCTGTCTGGGCTTTCACTGCCTTTCTACGCCTCCCTGTCTTCATGTGTTCAATACTTTTTATCTGTGTCATTTCATTTTATCACGCATAACTAAATTGTAAACTAATTAGTTTTGTTTTCATTGCATATATGGATTTCTTTGGTTGTTATCAACATCCGGTGAAAATTCCAAGTCAACAGCACCTTTAGAAATATGTTTTCTGAGAAAAATGGTGACGTGTTCAATACTTTTTTCCCCCGCTGTGTATATATCTTGTAATATAAAACCTTTAAATAGTCCCACCTTAAAAAGTCCCACAACTTATTAATGTTGGCATCTGCTTAATTTAGTTAATTTATGTGAACTAGTGCATAAATATTGCTTGATTTGATGCTCGGTACTTTTCACTTATGTATTTTTGTAGAAAAACAGGACTGGTTTTCTCTAAGTGCCTTAGGGTGACTCCACAATGTACGTTAATTAGCCAAATTAAATAGGTGATTTGCTTTGAACTGCAAACGGCAAGCAGATATTGAAGAATCTTCTGAAGTTTCTTCTGCTTACGTCAACAAAAAACAGAGTATCAGAAAGATTAATGATGCAAAAGCAGCAGCAAATATGCCACAACATTAATTCGTCGCCAGTTTTGTTTTCACATTTCTATTTGTGTAATTAAAAAAAAAAAACAGCAGATAAGATAATAACACAAATGGCACCCTTTGATGTTGTCAAAGTTGAACAGCAAACATTGTGTGGTTGCAAAAATCCATTTTTAACATCTTGAAGTGCTACTTGACCTCACGCTCTTTGAACAAATGTCTGCAATCATTTCATTTTCGACTTTCTGCACAAAGATCAGGGTTGGGTTAAGTTTATCTGCAGCACATTGTGTTTGTGTGTGTGCGTGTGTGTCCACCTTGCAGCATTCCTGATGGACACCTGTGCCCTGCTGGCCTCTGTTATTTCAAGAGCTCACCCTTCACCTCTCGGGTCAGTACTGGCTGAATTCTGGACATGTCTAGCAGGATCAGAGAAGGGAAGGGTTACGGTTAAATCAGAGATGCCTTGATTCATTCAAGATGAGAAAACATAGTTCTATACATACTTTCTAGTCTACTGACATTAAAGGAATCAACTATGACTTACTATTTAAACCTGCATCCCAATTTCTTGTGAAAAACACATTCATTCATTCATTTTCTTTTCGGCTTAGTCACTTTATTAATCTGGGGTCGCCACAGCAGATTGAACCGCCAACTTATCCAGCATATGTTTTACGCAGCGGATGCCCTTCCAGCCGCAACCCATAACTGGGAAACATTCACACTCATTCACACACACACTATAGACAATTTAGCTTACCCGATTCACCTATAGCACGTCTTTGGACTTGTGGGGGAAACCGGAGCACCCGGGGGAAAGCCACGCAAACATGGGGAGAACATGCAAACTCCACACAGAAATGCTAACTCACCCAGCCGAGGCTCGAACCAGCGACCTTCTTGCTGTGGGGCGACAGCGCTACCCACTGCCCACCGCGCCGCCCTTTATTTTATTTAATTTTATTTATTAATTATTGCTTTAATACATTTTTTTTAAACTTACTTACTAACTTTGGGCCACTTGCTAAAACTACAAGGGTAGCTAAATTCTAAATATAGCACCATTAAATCATGCCAAATTAACAAAATCATGCACCACCTTACATTTTTACCTAATTTTAAAAACCATTTTAAGTTAATGTACGTCACAATAGAGGAAAAAAGGACATTCTTTACTTCCATTTCCCTAAAGGAAAAAGAGAGCACCTGACTCAACCAGTGTGTATCTGTGCGCAGGAAACAGCTTCATCATGTGAACGAGCGGAGGTCCTTCAGGTCTGTGTGTTGGTGGCACTGATGTTCTCGGCCACACAGAGAGAACATATATCATCACAGCCCCTCAAACAATGACCGTTTCGCTTCAATAGACTCCACATTTCCATATTCTAGCTTCAGAGTCAACGGTTCATTGGGGCCATACAAACCCTGAAAGAACTCCACAAGCTTCATGTGTGTAAACGGACCAAACCACTGAATTTTGGAAATGAAGGTGTGATTTGGTCTTTTGGATTATTGCATATCTTTTCCTAATTCGTCAAGCCCTGATCATATAACCATTACACTGAGTTTTGCATCATTTATTTGGACGTAAGCATTAAGTTCAAAGTAACTGAGATGGTAAAAAGTGAACCCTATTTGTTTTCTGTATTTTAAAATGACACAATTTTGTATTGTGAGTTTAAACTGATAAAAGTAAACCCATTACCATTTCAAATCATGTCTTACTACTATCTACTATGTATATATATATATATATATGTTTTTCGTGCCTGAGCATCTCGCACAAAGCCATATTTCATTATTTGGTTTCATTTGGCTGCAAAACTATTTTTAAAAATGTGTATTCATTCCAAATGAGAGAGGTTTGCTTAGCTAGATGTTTATATGTTTCAAGACCAATGCTGTTATTATAGATGTATCATAATAGATGTCATTATAATCTTTTTATTTCATTGTGGATACAGATTTTCCAATTTTTAATCTTGTTCTCTTCTGAATTCTTGTAAAACAAATAAATAAATAAAAGAGCTGCTATTCGACGTTATTTAATACTACATAATGTGTGTTGTTTGTTATGAATACTTTTTTAAATTTGTGTTTTATTAAATAACCCTATATTTTTTCTATATTTATTTCATTACTTATTTTTCAGGGTTTTATTTATTTATTTATTTTTGCAATTTAACAATATTTAAATACCATTATAATTTGTGTTTTATTTAATAACTGTACTGTATAAGCTAAAAATTTCTACTACACTGTTACAGCTGAGCTTTGGTAGTGTAGACATGTTTTCTGAAATGCAATGAAACACCTGCACTGCAAAAATATGCTTTTCTTTCTTAGATGTTTTGTCTTGTTTCAAGTCCAAATATCTAAAAATTCTTAAATCAAGAAGACTTTTCTAGCCAAGCAAGTAATGTTGTCTTGTTTTAAAAAATAATATGCCAAAATTAAGTGAGTTTTTCCTTAAAACAAGCAAAATAATCTTGTTTTTCCTTGTTTTTACCTCATTTTGTGATCAGTCAATGGGGTAAGCAAAAATCTAAGTAAAAAAAAGCATATTTTTGCGGTGTGAGGATTGCTTTCATTTCAAAATGGCATGTTAAAAATGCAAATGCACTAATCGTACACTATGAGCCCTGGAATTCTCAGAGCTCCACACACCCAACATTTATGGTTGATTGATTCCAAATAATTGGCCTTCAAGAAACAAAAAAAACATACTTTTTAGATGTGAGCCAATGATGGAGAACGCCTGATTCTACTCCTCTATTGACCTTATTCTTTAATGCGGAAGTGCTCTCGTTTTTGCGATTGTTTTAGAACTTCTGATTCAGTTGCCTATGGGAGAAATGACTAGGAATAATAAACCGCAGAAAATGGTCAAACTACTTTCTCTCCAGACAAGTGTTAGCATGACTATACAGACAAAGAAGAATAATATAATAAGAAAATATCAGTTTGCAACATCAAGCAGCATAACAAGCTGTTTTAAAGTCTAAAAATGAATGGAAGTGAATGAGACCGGAAGTCTTGAGCCAAAAATGTTTAAAAGGCTCTGCCCACTAGTATGTAAAGAATAAGGTGAATCAATCTCCAGTAAATGAAGGAGCATCCTCACAGCGGTTCCCTCCCTGGATCTTTTGTGCTGCTAATGCAGATTGGCATTTGGCAGGATGCCTGCTTTGACCACTGCCGGAGAAAGCCCGATGCCACACTACAGATGTGGAGATCACTGCCACCTCACACACATACACACTCATTCATATGACACACTGCATGATATAAACAAGCTCTGACTTGTATACACAGGAATATACTGTTCATAAGCCTTATAAACACTTATGCATGTGAGGTCAAACCATTACATGAGTCACGCAGGACTGACCTTATGGGATTGTGTATTCAGCTTCCTGGGGAGAGGAGTTTGTGAGTGTACCTTAATTTAAGGAAATATTCCAAAGTCCTAGTCTTTAGCTTCTTTAAGCCCTGTTTAAACACACATTTACAGAGACGCATGGCCTGATATTATCGTTGAGGAGTTTAGGAAAGACATTAAAATGAAGCAAATAATTCACACTGGGAAAAAGTAATTCCTTCATTCATTCATTTTCCTTTGGCTTAGTCCCTTATTTATCAGGGGTCGCCACAGCGGAATGAACTGCCAACTATTCCGGCATACTGTATGTTTTACGCAGCAGATGCCCTTCCAGCCACAACCCAGTTCTGGGAAACACCCATACACTCTTACATTCACACACACACACACACACATACACTACAGTCAATTTGGTTTGTTCAATTCACCTATACCGCATGTTTTGTGGGGGAAACCAGAGCACCTGGAGGAAACCCACGCCAACACGGGGAGAACTTGCAAACTCCCCACAGAAATGCTGTGAGGTGACAGTGCTAATCACTGAGCCACCGTGCTGCCATAAAATAAAATAAAATAAAGGGCGACGCAGTGGGTACCGCTGTCGCCTCACAGAAAGAAGGTCACTGGTTCGAGCCTCGGCTGGGTCAGTTGGCATTTCTGTGTGGAGTTTGCATGTTCTCCCCGTGTTCATGTGGGTTTCCTCCGGGTGCTCCGGTTTCCCCCACAAGTCCAAAGACATGCGCTATAGGTAAATTGGGTAAGCTAAATTGTCCATAGTGTGTGTGTGAGAGAATGGGAGTGTATGGGTGTTTCCCAGTGATGGGTTGCAGCTGGAAGGGCATATTTTTTAATAGCAATTTTAAGCAATTTTAATAATTTTAAGGGCAATAATTTATTAAAAAAAACTAATAATAAAATTATGAAAACTGATATAAATCACAAAAGTATGCTATAAAATAATTACAACTTTAACAAAAAAATTTTTTTAAATACTCAATTAATATAAACAATTTGTGTAAGTAGACAAATTACAATTATTTTTCTTATTTTAAAGAGAACATATCCTTTTTTCTTCTTTTCATTTTGGACAATATTTTCCACGCCAATGTCACGGTGCGCTCACTCACAAAGGCACAGGATAACAGGAATTCTCAAAAACACGTACATTTATTTACAACACACTCACTGGAAGATGGAGACACAGGAACATTCACAATACAATACAATACCGGACGATGAAGGAACCAAATAAATGGGTATATATACACAGGGGATAATGACACACAGGTGAAACTAATGAACAGGAAACGGAACAAAGGGATCACATGACGACAACACAGAAAGGACGCCTGACAGTCAACAGCATTTTAAATGCCAGAAAAAGCTAACTTTTTAGTTTGGACTTGAAAATGTTAGAACATAATACTGCTCCATGTCAACAAAAAATAAGTAATTTTGTGAAAACGTTGTCATTTACTAAAATGTATGCAACCAAAACAACAATGGCAGACAACAAGATTATAAGTGTATAGTGTTTAAGTGCCAACTACTGGCCTGGCATGCTAATACAGTATTTCTAGTTCATATCATCTGTGCGAACGTAGGTCATTTGGACAAAATTATCTGTATTTAAAACTCTTCAAAAACACAAAGAAAAATAATTCTGTTAATAATACATAGTTGTAAAATAAACATAGTAGCAATTAGGGAAAGATATATGTTTGTCTCTTATTTTTAAAAAGGTCAATATTGTAAAAACAACAAAAAAAGTCTTTTTATGGTTATTTTGCTGACAAATAAGACAAAGGTCCAGGTTAGCGGTGCACCGTTATTGAACTGTTTTGCAGGAGAAAGCGAGTGTGAATGGAGTGTTTTGTAGCTCTGTGTCTCTGCAGGGGGTTTTGGGGGGTTGTGGGTAAATTAAACCCCAGTTGCCTGTAAAGGAGCACTTCATTAGTCTCCGGGCTCACTAAAAAAAGTGCTGCACGGCACAAAACAGAAAAGCCTGCCGTTCGATCTGCTTCTGCAAAATGAGTTTTCTGTTCATGTGTTTCTTTGCTTACGGCTAAATATTATACAGTGAAGGGGGGAAAAAAGCTTTCAACTTTAATACGGCGGTACAGTTACAACTCATTAAAAGGTGAAATAAAAACAACATTCTTTGTTCATTAACGCAAGCAAGATTAAAATGATACCTAATAAGTTCTCCCAATGGAGTCGTTGTGGTGTATGAGCTCAATGAAATAAGACTTTTATTGAGTATGTAATATAGCAGATGTTTCTCTGGTGCGAAATAAGATTGTAAATGTATGTTAGAGCAAACAACATGTTTGAGTATTACACACACACACACACACACACACACACACACACACACACACACA
>CAIGQV010017602.1:15039395-15049812 GCA_903798115.1 Danio jaintianensis | reverse complement strand
ACACACACACACACACACACACACACACACACACACACACACACACACACACACACACACACACACACACACACACACACACACACACACACACACACACACACACACACACACACACACACACACACACACACACACACACGTCTTTGTGGAACTGGTACAGTGACTGCATCTAAGGAGTGTGTTTTACATCTCAAGATCATGAGCAGTCTCTAACATAAGGACATCATGCAGATTGACCATATTATGTTTGAACTTCAGAAGATTGTTATTATTTCATATATAAATATATATATATATATTTACATGTACAAGAATAATTCGCCCAAAATAGAGGTTCTATCATTGTTTGTCTATCTTACTATCAAGCCACACAAAAAAAACCATGAAAGTACTATGAAAGTAATATATACTAGTGCACTGAAAAAAAGAAACTTCAAAAATTATAATATATCAAAAAACAAAATACCATCTATCATTTTAAAAATAAGAATTGTTCATTTTTTTTTACCATACACTAAGTTGATCATATAAGAAAAAAATTATTTATATGCAGAAAAGAGGTACAGGTACAGAAAAGAGGTACAATAGAAATTACATGACAGGTCACGTTTGCTGTTTTTGACAATAATTTAAGACAGCTGAAAATTCATCAGGCTGAAGCAATCAAAATCATCAAAAGACCAATAAAGTGCTATAATTTTACCTTCTGAATTTTCTTTATAGACTTTTAATGTTTATTAAAGGACATTTACTTGTGTAATAATATAATGAAAACATCAGTTAATATATCTTTTTGATATATTAACTGATATATATATATATACCGACATAATAAAATTAACTCATTTTTAAACTGTAAAAAAACAAGGAAAAACACACAGAATTGTTTTTTTATCATAAAATTAAATGGAAAAAATAAAAACTAATTGAATCTTTTAAATATACACTACCGGTCAAAAGTTTGGGGTCAGGTTTTTTTTTCAGGTTTTTCTTTTTTTAAAGAAAATTATTCTGTTCATCAAGGCGGCATTTATTAAATGTATTTTTTTTTCAATTGTTAAATATTTGGGCTGCACGATGGCGCAGTGGGTAGCATGTTCGCCTTACAGCAAGAAGGTCGCTGGTTCGAGCCTCGGCTGGGTCAGTTGGCGTTTCTGTGTGGAGTTTGCATGTTCTCCCTGTGTTCGCGTGGGTTTCCTCCAGGTGCTCCGGTTTCCCCCACAAGACCAAAGACATGCGGTATAGGTGAATTGGGTAGGCTAAATTGTCCGTATAGTGTATGTGTGTGAATAAGTGTGTATGGATGTTTCCCAGTGATGGGTTGCAGCTGGAAGGGCATCCGCTGCGTAAAACATATGCTGGATAAGTTGACGGTTCATTCCGCTGTGGCGACCCCAGATTAATAAAGGGACTAAGCCGAAAAGAAAATGAATGAATGAATGTTAAATATTTATTACAATTTTAAATAACTGCTTTCTTATTGTATGTAGTTTCAAATTAAATTATCACTTCAGTCATTATTGCTTTTATTACTATTACCATTAATAATAATAATAATAATAATAATAATAATAATAATAATAATTAATATTAGAGTGATTTCTGAAGGATTATGTGACTCTGAAGACTGGAGTAACGAAGCTGAAAATTCATCTTTAAAATCACTGGAATAAATTATTAAATTAAATTATAAACTACTTTTGAACAGTTATTTTATAGTGCAATAACATTCCACAATTTTACAATTTGTCCTGTATTTTTGATGAAATAAATGCAGCCTTTGTGAGCAGGAGAAACTTATTTTGAAGCATTTCAAAAATCGTACTGACCCCAAACTTTTGACCAGTAGTGTATATTGATACTAAAGTAAAATAACACTGAGACTTTTATATCAAACAAATAAATAATAGTAACAATTTACAATGGATATGTATATAATAACGTTATATATAAAGTCCAAAATGATTTGAACCATGTCCTATGTCATAAATTGTGATAAATTTGAGATCTTATTGTAGTTCCCACTCTATGTGATGCTAATGTCCCTTTAAATATACAACAGACATCATTTTCTCAGTAATAAATTCTCTTGTGGGCTTTGTTTAAATGTGTCTTAGTTTCCTGTTCATAACGCACACACACGCACGCACGCACGCACGCACGCACGCACGCACGCACACACACACACACACACACACACACACACACACACACACACACACTGGTAGCCTTAAGGTCACACTGAATTCTTCCAAGGCAGCTCTATTTTCAGACTCACTCAATGAGGAAATAGAGCCGTTTAATGGAGATCTGGGTCTCAGATTAGCCTTTATCACTCTCAATAACTTCCTCTCCCAGGATAAAAACACACGCTGAAATCAAGCGCCGATAAAAACCATTAAAATAAATCATGCAAGTTACAAACACAAACAAGACAAAGGAAAACAAAAAGCTCCCCGCAGGAGGTTGTGTTAATAGAGTCAATCGTCGGGATCATTTCGGAAAGCCGTGGCCAAGTTAAACAGATTACACTAGCGCTAATGATTTTAGGGAGAATTTTGAGGTAAATAAGGCTTAATACAGATGGCCTGGGACTTGGTTTATAAGATCTAGAACTGGTGGGTGTTGGGGAGGACTAGACGTCTCCGTTTTATGAGGGTCAATGTGATACTAACAGAAAGAAGACCTCACTTTACGCTAGCTGTGTTCATAATATATTCTTAATAATATACTCACAGTCAAGCCCGAAATTATTCATACTCTTGGCAAATTCTGACTTAAAGTTTTTGTTCAAAGGTAAATAAAAACTAAAAATATTTTTGTTCCACAATGATGCCTTTCAATGATGTACATTGTCTTATCATCTTTTGGGAGAAGCCTGTGTCATTTCCTCTCAATAAAAACTTGCTAGTTGAATAAGAGTAACTTGAAGTCAGAATTTGCCAGTGGTATGAATAATTTGACTGTATATTTGTCTATTTGGCAGACTTAAAATATTTTATATTTTCAGCATTATTTTATATGGAGATTTGTAATCTAAAAAAAATAATAATTATAAAAAACCAGGGAAAAGGTAAAAATAGAAAAAAAGAGAAAACTGTTTACATAAAGTAGTTATCTTTACCTTGTAATTCTGTGTGAAGATGTTAAGGTTATAAGCACTATAAAATATTAGTTGCAGCTTTAATTATTTAAGTGGAATCAATTTAACCATTTAAATGAATACGTAATTTCAACCTACCTTACATTAAACTGACTTTAAACATCAAGTTGAGTCTTGTAGAACCTAAAAAACACAAGTTCGAACATAATTAACTATATTAAGATGTGAAATTAACATAAAAACATACATTCATGAATAATAAATAATTAAATTTATTCTCAAATCATTATTTTAACAGTAATGGAGAAAAAAAAACTTGAATACAAGTCAAATACAAGTAAATACAAGTAAATATATCAACAGAATTGTTTTCATGAAGTAAAATAATTATAATCTCATCCTGAATTTTCAAAGAGTATCATGGGTTACTTATTAAAATAAAAAATATATATTTTAATAACTTAAAATTGTGCAATATCTATCTAAAATAAAAGCACACAACAAATACTATGCATTTAATCTTAGTCAATTATCATACAAATTTGCATTTTTGCAGTTTCGCTTAAGCAGTTTTCCAAAAATTTTTATTTTCAGGCCCCAAGTTGCCCCAAATCTAAATGAATGGCTAAAAAGCATTAAAATTTCCATTTTTAGTTCAAAACAGTGTTGTGAAACTGCTCCCAAAATCCCCCGTACATGACCATGATTTTGCTTACGTACACAAAAAACATTTTCTACTTTTACATTTCTACATCTACTTTTTGTACAGATCACATGATATACATACTAATGTGCAATTTCCTTTAACCAGTCAGACATACACCTTTGGTCCTCCATCTGTCCTTTCTCCTCACTCACACACATGTATTTGATTCCTGACTCACCCTGAGGGCAGCTAGAAGACTGTTTGGCCCTGTAATACATCATCTCAGTTTGAAGGAAACCCCACACAGGCGGCTAATGAGGCTAAATGAGACTGATTAGCCAACAAACCTTAAAGTCACTGACAGGGCAGGCAGACAGTCACACTGAGACACAAACACAACTGAAAAAACACTGTTCTGTCTCTGTCTGGTTCCCACTCACCCACAAAAACACCTTAAAGTGCCCCTACTGTGCTATTTTACAGATTCCCAATTTTTGTTAGAGGTGTCCTACAACAGATTTACATCCATCCAAGGTAAAAAACACTAATTTACAACGCAGCAGAGATAAAAAAAAAAAAAAGATGCAGACCATTTTCATAATTAAACATGTGAAGGAATTTTAGTTGTGCCTATACCATGCAAGTAGAAATCTGTTTGCAAGGCACTTGACCAAAAAGTCTCAGGACATCCACAGAACTAGCGGTGATGAAAACCAATTGTTTTGTCGTCTTGTGTTGGCTGCATCTGGGCCAAAAGCTGCACGTGAACACTAAATTTGTGAGGGCAGTCGTGGCCTGGTGGTTAGAGTGTTGGACTCGTGATCCGAAGGTTGCTGGTTCGATACTCGGTACCAGCGGGAATTGGGGGTGGGGGGAGTGAATGACCAGCACTCTCCACCACCCTCAATACCACGACTGAGGTGAGTCCCTTGAGCAAGGCACCGTTCCCCCCAACTGCTCCCCGGGCGCCGCAGCATGGCTGCCCACTGCTCCGGGTGTGTGTTCACGGTATGTGTGTGTTCACTAACTGTGTGTGTGCACTTGGATGGGTTAAATGCAGAGCACAAATTCCAAGTATGGGACACCATACTTGGCCACACTACACTTCACTTCACTAAATAGACGACAACTGCAGGTGGCATCTGTATTGGAACTAGGGCTGCACACATACAAAGCATAAACATAACATAAACAGATGGTGGGCACCACCATCTCTCAGGATCTGAAGTGGGACACTCACATTGACTCCATTGTCAAAAAAGCTCAACAGAGGTTCCTTCGTCAGCTTAGGAAGTTCAACCTTCCAAAGGAGCTGCTGAAACAGTTCTACACTTCCATCATTGAATCTGTCCTCTGCACTTCAATAACTGTCTGGTTTAGCTCAGCTACGAAATCCGACCTCCGAAGACTACGTTGAATAGTTCGGACTGCTGAGCGAATCACTGGTACAACCTTCCCTACTCTCCAAGAACTGTACTTATCCAGAGCAAGATGGGCTGCCAAAATCACTCTGGACCCCTCACACCCAGCACACTGCCTCTTTGAACTTTTACCTTCTGGTCGACGCTACAGAGCACTGTGCACCAGAACAGCCCGACACAGAAACAGTTTCTTCCCTCAGGCAATCCATCTCATGAACACTTGATGATAGTAATTATGGAACAAACATCACTACTTGCTATACACTTTTTATACACATAAACACTTATTTAACAACATACTTTACATGCCAATTTGCACATAACAGCTGCCATATAACGTTGTATATAGTAATATTCCTGTACATACACTTGTCAATTTGTATATTTGCATTCACTATTTACTTTTATTTTTAAAACATATTTATTATCTGTTTTTTGTCCTGTCTCTGTAATTCTGTTGCACTGTAGAAGCTCTGTCACAAAAACAAATTCCTCATATGTGTGAACATACCTGGCAATAAAGCTCTTTCTGATTCAGATTCTGATTCTTCTACAAAGCAGTGTTTATGTACCATTTTACAGTATACTTCTCGCTCAGCACAAGGTATTTGCTCATGCATATATGTATGATAATCCATATTGTTTGCAAATATTTAAGAAATGTGATAAAATTACAGCTCGTCACTTTGTGTTGTGCACTTTTCATTTGCTTAGTTTCATCACTTCAGTTTTTGTTCTTGCACTCGGATTCCTATCTGAACAGCCAATCAGAGTACTCTCTATCACTGACACCCGACACAGATTCTACAGCGTCTATCAGGAAAACTCCCTCTAATGTGAGCCCAACAAGAGGCGATGTGTGAAACACCAAAAAAAAACTACAGTAGCCTGACAGATGCTCACTGATGGACCAACGCTGATAAATGGCTATAATATAATCTATATAATATACACAATATGCTAATGACATCACTGTGAGGGGTAGGGTTAGTGGCGGGGTTAGGTGTGAGCATTAAAAGCATTGCATGCAGCTCAGCATGCATTTGCACCTGGTACAGTTAGACCCTTCTCCAGTTTACAGTGGTGTGTTATAGCAGTAAATTTTGTTTGCAACGATTTTCCAGAGATTTTCAGTCAGGTTTAGATCAGGACTTTGGGCTGATATTTCATCACATGTTTTCAGCTTCAAAGAACTGCTTTACTCATTTTTCCGTGTAACAGAGGAACAACTCCTGCTGCAGAAAACATTCCTCAAACCACCTCTTACATCTTTACAGACTTTGTGTTCAGCCATTCCCTGGGTAGATCCCATCTGACCCAAATAAATGAAAATTGCTTTCATTATTACTTTAGACCAATTTTCTGTGCACACAACAGTCCTTTGATTCTTTATGTTAATGAAGGTTTTGTCACAGTCTTTCCATCCAAATTCAATATCTAGAATATGTACGTTGAAACATTTCCTTACCCTGTTCAGCACTGAACTGTCCCTCAACACCTGCCCTATTCTCATTCCTGAACTTGCTCTCTTACGTCCACTAAAAGGCATGTTCCTCTGGCGTGTGCCTCACAGGTGATGGAGATTTCGGCATGACCCCTCTGTGCACCGGGATAGTGATTCGACATCAAATGATCCCTCAGTCGAGAGCACATTGCTCCGGTTTCATCAGCCGAATGACATGCGGCTCTGCCATTGACCCGGGGCAGGTAATGCTTCACTAATTGGCAGGGAATGACTAAATGCCATGCTGATTGCTGACGGACCACACTGGCCTGCATCTCCTCCAGACAGACTGTGTTAGCTGGTGGATAGCACATGATTAAGTGAATGGATGGAGGTCTTGTGGACGGACACCTTCACACACATACACGCACGCACGCACGCACACGCACACGCACACACACGCACACGCACGCGCACGCACACGCACACGCACACGCACACACACACACACACACACACACACACACACACACACACACACACACACACACACTCCGGGTCATACCGAGGACAGGGAGTCATTCCTGCTGGTCATCTTCAGTTCAGATTGTGGGCCATTGACAGAGCTGTCAGCAAGAGAGAGGGTCACATGGAGTTTGTGGGACTTGTGCATTTGTTTTAAGGTGGTTGTCTATGATTATCTAAGGTCATATCAAAAGCCAACATAACTCTATGGTTGGACACATCCGCCTTTCGATATACCTTGAAGAAACCTTTATTATTATTAACAATTTTGAAAACTTATGTATACTTCTATATTTTTACTTACATAAAAAAAAAAAAAACATTTTATTTTAATGACCCTCTAATGTTTCAATGTCACAGCATTTATTTCAAAATTATTTTTGTAATACTATATATCTCTTTACAGTTACTTTTAGTCAACTTATATGCATCCTAAAAAATAACATTTGAATTCATATTAATAATTTCTTAATAAATTGAGTATGTGTCATAATTTTTTATATCCCCAGATTACGTTTTTGGTTATTTGAAATCTAGAAAAATGCAATGAATGAATGAATGACATGACATGACCTGAACAGAATAGGAGGGCTACAGATTTTAGAGGGTCTAATAAACTCTATCAGATGGACAGTTTAGTAGTTGGTGAGGAAAGTGCACAGGAAATTGAACATGACATCAACTAGTAGCGAGTTCAGGGATCAGGTGGGATGCTGATAGTTTTTTCAGAGTGCTTAACCCAGAAAAAAATCCTGCTGTTTGAACACATGATAATAAAGACACTGGTAGCTTTATAAAGCATTGGTTCACTGTTAAAAAATAAAACAAGAGACACTAACACAAACTGACACTGAAATATTGGTGATAAAAGATTCAGTAATAACCCAAACCTCAAGTGTACGGGTGTATTATGAGTTTAGCCATCAGGCAGCCCTCTCCGTTTCCTTCAGGATCAATCCTGAACATTATTAATCTTTTAATATATTTGCTCGATACGACAGAAGCCATATAAAGTTCAATCAATACATCGAAACAATCATTCTGAATACACACTGTAAGAGCTCAAATGGCAGTGATTTATAGCGTCTCATTTCTAACCCATTTTCGCCACATTTTAATGTGGCTATCCTGTTAAAGCACAGTTTTAGGGCTTTCAGACGGGTGTAATCAGACTCAAGGGACAGTGATAAGCTCAGATTGCTCCTCTCTCATGTTCTTGTGTTGTCGGAGGAGTTTTTTTCTTCATTGTCCCCGACTGAGGTTTATTACCACTGATAATAGTATATTTGGGTGTTCCTGGAGTCCTGCCAAAAACTGACACAAATAGTAGAGATTTTGTTTAGTCAGACACTTATTATCGCTAAATAAATCTTTACTGATAAGGGAGAGCCAAACAAACCTACCAACTGCTTTGAGTTACATGTAGGGATTGACTTTTTTGCTATTTTTATGACTTAAATTGACTTGCATAATTAAACTCAACAAGTCTTAGCCAGTTTAGTCAATATGATGATGAAATAATGGACTTTGTGGTCTTGGTTTTAAAATTGGTTAATTTTAAAATGTATGTTTTTGTTCAATATTCAAGTTAAAAATAAGAATCACTGCATAATTTTAACTAAATGAGGTAAATTCATTTAACTTCTTTTTTATGTTGTTTAATTTAATTAATAGTTAATTAACAGTCCCTTTTAGAGCTAATTTGCGAACTCAATATACTGATATGCAACTTTTATGTTTATGTTTCTTTGAAGGCATAACCAACAGTGTTCATGTGAATTTCATCACCAACATATGATATTGTGTTAATTAATAATACCTACTTACTAATATAGTTCATTCATTCCTTTTTCTTCAGCTTAGTCTCTATTTCAGAGGTCGCCACAGCAGAATGAACCGCCAACTATTGCAGCATATGTTTTATGCAACAGATGCCCTTCCAGCTACATCCCAGTATTGGGAAACACCATACACACACACTCATACACTAACTTTTCATTCACACACACTCATACACTATGGACAATTTAGTTTATTCAATTCACCTATGTCTTTGGACTGTAAGGGAAACTGGAGCACACGGAGGAAACCCACATGAACACGGGGAGAACATGCAAACTCCACACAGAAATGCCAACTGACCCAACCGGGACTCGAACCAGCAACCTTCTTGCTGTGAGGTGACAGTGCTAATCACTGAGGCACTCTGCCGCCACTAATATAGTTAATAATAGTTAATAATACTAAGCTCGAAACCTCAAAAACTTTTATAAATTTATTCACATCACAAATTTCACATCAGATTTTATGTACAACTTTGCATGAAATCTGATTTTTCCTTTTAGTGTGTGTGCGTGTGTAGATCTAAGCTGAAAAATCCACCCAAGATAATAAGCCAACATACAAAACAGATCATCATGCACATTAGCTAACATTTTTACAAGACATGAAATACTTACAAATCATGTGGGTGTGTTGAGTTGGTGTGTCTAACTACTGTACAAAAAGAATCAAGTACTCCAAAAAATGTTCACAGTCATTATAAACAGATTAAAACACAAGTTAAAAATCATATTAGAAGCACAGTTTGAAAAGTTCTGAGCTTATATATTCAACACAAGCTCAAACATGTGCTGTAATTTTCTGTAAAAAAAAAAGCCCCCTGAGAAAGGAAACAGAAAACTATACACCTTCAACAAAAAAAAAAGAACAATGAACTCTAAAACACACAAACACACACTGTTAGTCTCAGAGCTTCTCTCTATTTGAGCAATACATAAGCTCTCATGCCTTGTTGAACAGCAATGTAAAGAGTCTTGCAGATCCCAGCAGGCAGACAGGCCTCATACTGTGCAATATTGCAAGGTACAGACCGATAGTGACTCTAAAACACCTAAAGACACACACACACACACACACAAACACACACGTCTCCAGACTGATCAATACCGGTCTGCAGTCCAGCGCTGATGTGATCTATCAGAGCCTGATGGAAGTCAGACTCTTGTTTCGTCATGTCAACACACACTAATGAGCTCCAGATTCACTCAGTCAGATGGAATATATTGTCATTGGTCTATTCGATGTGTGGATCTGTGAAAAAGAGAGTCGTGTTAAGATATAAGACACTGACATTTTATATCTATTTCAGATGTTTATTACAATACATAGATAATATAGCATACATATGAAGCAGTGTGCAACATTTTGATTATATTATATTATATTATATTATATTATATTATATTATATTATATTATATTATATTATATTAT
>CAIGQV010017602.1:15013278-15032824 GCA_903798115.1 Danio jaintianensis | reverse complement strand
AGTTTTTAACATGTTTTAGCACACGGTAAGCATACTTCTAACATTACTACACTGCTAACATCCATGGTTTATAACATTGCTTCCACGTTTTTAACATGTTTTAGCACACGGTTAGCATATTTCTAACATTGCCACACTGCTAACATAGATGGTTTATGACATCGCTACCAAGTTTCTAACATGTTTTGCCACACTGCTTGCATGTTTCAAGAGACAATAAAAAGCAATATGCCAGGGAAACACATATATTTAACTTATTTATATTTCTCGATATTATTATTTTTATTTTTTATATCTTTATTCAAAGATGTTAGTAAAATATGGGCCCTTACATTGAATGAAAATTTTACATCAAATGTTATTTCGAAAAATTAAACTGTACATTTTATTCGAACATTTTCTTTCTGTAAAATCCCTTAAATAAATTCATTTAGGAAACTTAATTTGATCCGTACACCAAAAGTGATTTATGCTCACCAAGGCTTCTATATACTGTATATTTGATCATATATTGTACCCATAAATATATCAAAGACATTTTAATAAATTCAATGTTTCAACGTTTTAAATTACAGCACTCTTCCGTGGTGAATCTAAGGTCATTATAGTGCTTACCTCTGCCAAATTCATGTCTTTCATTTTCTTCCATGTTCTGATGGGACACGTTTAAATTGCTCCGTTTGGCCCAAATCTGCCATTCCATTACCCTTCAGCCCCTCTGGGAATGGCCATATCTGTGCTCCTCATGACCTCTGACCTCGCTCCATCAGGACATGGGGGTGAAACACGAGGGTCTCTTTATGGTCACCCTGACTCTGGGCTCCACAGGGACGTCACCCTGAGATCTTCTTCTACTCAAGTTTTCATGGCTCCTCTCTGGAGAACTGCAACAAATCGTGGTAAGCTAATGGTGTATTCATTCTGTAATGGTAACAGCTGGAATGTGGGAGTACAGGAGCATGACATATGCAGTAATTGCTTTAAGAGAAATTTTATAAATCTGAATTAAATGAAAAACCGATAAACCTTATATGGACTTTTTCCATGCAAAGATCTTTTGCATGACCCCTCGCTAACCTTGAGATACTGATAAACTCATTTAGTTGGAAATTCAGCATGGTCTGATTTATTGTCAGAGCAGATGTAAATCCCCCTACCATTTTTGCGTCTCCACATTGGTAAATGAGTCTACTGGATGCAGCTGGTGGTCAGAGAACTCAAGCCAAAGAGCCACTGATTTACAGACGGCTCATCGTCTTTGTTTGGGTAAACGCTTGAGCAGATCATCAGCTCCAGTGCACATTATTCTCACAGTAAGATCCTCACTTGGCAAACAGAAGCCCATTTCCTGAAAATCAATACCAACATACACTGTAAACTGAGAGGGGGAAAAGAAAACATTAAAGCATGGCTCAGTAACATGTAGACTGCAAAATATTTGTTCAGTGAGAAACACTGCTTAAGGGTAAGACAATAAAGACATGAAAAACAAGAGAAAATTGCCTAAGATAATTAATTACTTTTTGTTTTTCAAACCATAAGCCAGGGCCTGATCCCCATTCTGTTACACCTGCCAGTGACTGCAACACATACAGTACCAAACACATCTAAACAAACCAAAAACAGGACATGTTGTCACAAAAGTAGTCATGTTTATTTCTATAGCACTTTTACAATGTATAGATTGTGTCAAAGCAGCTTAACATAGAATTTTTAGTAAATTGAAACTGTGTCTGTCCAGTTTTCAGAGTTGAAGTTCAGTTTAGTTCAGTTCAGTGTGGTTTAATTTTCACTGCTGAAAGTCCAAACACTGAAGAGCAAATCCATCGATGTGCAGCTCCACAAGTCCTAAACCAAGCAAGCCAGTGGAGACAAACAAAACTTCACCAATTTATGAAAGTGAAGAAAAAACCTCGAGAGAAACGAGGCTCAGTTGGGGATAACCATTTTTCCTCTGGCCAAACTTCCTGTGCAGAGCTGCAGTCTAAGTAGTCCTAAAATGACAGAAGCTATGCAGAACTATAAATCCTAATATCAAAACATAAAGGCCTTTCACATCAGCTGCACATTTTCATAGTTCCTAGAACTATTGGCAGAAATACCCCCTATTTGTCATGTTTACAATGGAGGATCTCATAAGGGTTTTAGTTCTATGACTGCCATTTGCGGAAACTAAATTACCTCCAGGTTCACAACAGTGGGTACTTCTGCCAATAGTTCTAGGAACTGCAAAAAGTTCCTCAACTGAAGAAATGCCTTATGAAACAACAGCAAAGTATTTTATACTGCTAAATGACATACATATTATGTTATTTCTGAAATACTAGTGACGATATGAAAGCAGAGAGTAACATTGAGTATCCATGACATGAACCTACTGGCTAGTTGCTGTGATTATCTGGTGCAAAAGCCCCTGTTTAAAAAAAAAAAACCCAAAAAACCTGTTCACTAAAAGATTCATTTGGGAACCAATATGTTCTTCCATTGCCTCACTGCTAAACCCTTCTTTTGGAGCCTTTTGAAGAGTAAAGGCCATTTTTTATGGATATATGAAGTCATATTTAAGCAATACAGTATATTCATTATAATAATGACCTACGTGTCCAAATAACTTTTTGGGGGCCACTGTATATTTGTGAAAGTAAAACGATCTGAATTAAAGAGGGAAAAAAATTGAACCAATACAGGTGAGTAATAGTGATGGAATCGTTCCAGTCTGGCTGAACCTGAGAGCAGAAACACATTAAGACTGAAGTGAGAAAAGGGAGCAGGGAAGATTGCCTCAGTCCAAACTTTTCTATAACTATAAATATGATACTAGCAAATTCTGTGACCGATCTACAGTGAGCCTGAGATCTCTCTGCCTACTGGAGAGACCCTCAATTCTGGATTCCCTTTTCCTCCTAATGAAAGCTTTCCTACACTAACATCTAGCAGATGAAAGTCCACCTTTTTCATATTTCCCACTGATTGCAGTAATAGCCTTATTAATGAGTGTCCATTCCAACTCAAGCACAGATCTCAGGCCAGGCGGAGCTGGAAGCGTGATGGAAATTAATCTAGTAATCTTCAAATCCTTTCCTCATTTTTCAAAAACTACCCTAATACATCACTGAAATCAATGAGTTAGATCAAATCGTGCCAGGTCGTTAGGTGAAGCATGATTAGACTGGGAAAATCAGGGCCAAAACCTTCCAGACGTCAAAAAAAACTGCTGAAGTGAGAGCTTGTGAATGCACAGAGGAAACAGCTATTGTTAATACAACAGCATCGCATGTAATATGAGTTTAAGAAATGTTACCTTTGGGACTTCCCATTGCTACTGTTCATTTCACGTAATTATAACTAGCATGTTACTCTACTAATATCTCTAACACATGCACTGCAAAAAAGGAACGGTGCACAATGGATCAAAGTCTTCATCAATAGAGGCCCACTACCGGATCCAGAAGCCCCCTCAAAGCTTACATGCATCCAGGCGTCTCTCGCCCACCTTCCCATTCCTGATTAAAACAGAGATGGGGCCCCTGAAATCAGCACATGTGGGAGATTACAAGGAAGCCTTCAGCACTATAATTATCAGCACCTGAAACTAAATGGAACGTACAGCATATACTGTATGAGATAAATTCTGACCCCACCATCTGGATATCATAGCAGAAATTAAAACTCATTGGACTAGGCAACTTTTTGTTCAGTCTTTTATTGTCTAGCTTCAGTTTTTTTTATTTTTAGTCGACAGCAGTGGCATCAATGTGCTCTTCTGCTGCTGTGGCTCATCTGCTTCAAGGTTAAACGTGTTCATTTTGTCAACAAAAATAAGGGCAAAAAGATTTATACAAACAGAAACATGACAGGTCTTCTGCACTAATGTTACGCGTACGCTCTGATCTACTTATCTAATGAATGAACAGTGCATTATTGTTAATGAAAAAAGGACGAGAGTAAAATGAAGTTGAAAATTAAGTCAAATGAATATAAAAAGTACCCAGCTACAACCACTGCATTGCACTGTTCATTCTTAGATGAGCGGATGAGCGCTCATTCAGTAAGTTAATGGCACAGCAGACCTGTCAATTTTCTGTGTATTTCAAGCCATTTTTATAGATAAAATTAACAGTGTTGTGCAGATTGGCTCATCTGCAGATCTCGGTTTTAACAAGTGGTTTTTCTAACAGCTCAAGCCAGTCTGGCCATTCACTCTTAAAATGCATTGTTGTTGTTTTAGTGATGCCACAGAAGAACCGTTTGTGGTTTCCCAACAAATATTTCAGTCTACATTACTAAAAGGAATCATTCTAAACAACCTTTTCACATTCTAAAAAAAAATTATTTTGTGGAATTTAAATATTTGGATTTTAAAGAATTTCATAGAACCATCAATTTCAATAAATCACCTTTATTTTTTTGTGTTTACCCACAGAACTGCAACACTGGATATTTTCTCTTTTTCAAACCATCCTTTGTACATCTAGAGATGGCTGTGCATGAACATCCCAGTTGATCAGCAATTTCTGAAACACTCAGATCAGCCTGTCTGGCACTAACAACCGAATGCCTGCAAGATGTAAGAACAAACAAATATGAATAGATAAAAATGTAATTATTAATGAATTATATATAAAATGAATGTCAAAACTAATATAAAAAATACCCAAAATAATATTTAAAAAATATTAATTATAATATTTTAAAGCCCTATATAGCAATTTCAAACTATGGTTTTTTAAGGAACCTTATGAAAAGAGTTCTATTTATCAACAAAAACATTTCTGATATTGTTACAAAAGATTCCTAATTTGGCTCTGTCATGAACCATGGCACATTCAAAGCCACTTAAATCACTTTTCTTCCTCATTCTATTCAATTCATCTTTATTTCTATAGCACTTTTACAATGTAGATTGTGTCAAAGCAGCTTAACATAGAAGTCCTAGTAAATTGAAACTGCTTCAGTCCAGTTTTCAGAGTTGATGTTCAGTTTAGTGTAATCTAAATTTCACAGCTGAAAACCCAAACACTGAAGAACAAATCCAACGATGCACATTCAGATTGGTTTGAACATCAGAAGATCATCTTGACCACATCTACAGTCGTGGCCAAAAGTTTTGATAATGACACAAATATTAGTTTTCACAAAGTTTGCTGCTAAACTGCTTTTAGATCTTTGTTTCAGTTGTTTCTGCGATGTACTGAAATATAATCACAAGCACTTCATATGTTTCAAAGGCTTTTATCGACAATTACATAACAATTATGCAAAGAGGCAGTATTTGCAGTGTTGGCCCTTCTTTTTCAGGACCTCTGCAATTCGACTGGGCATGCTCTCAATCAACTTCTGGGCCAAATCCTGACTGATAGCAACCCATTCTTTCATAATCACTTCTTGGAGTTTGTCAGAATTAGTGGGTTTTTGTTTGTCCACCCGCCTCTTGAGGATTGACCACAAGTTCTCAATGGGATTAAGATCTGGGGAGTTTCCAGGTCACGGACCCAAAATTTCAACGTTTTGGTTCCCGAGTCACTTAGATATCATTTTTGTCTTATGGCACGGTGCTCCATCGTGCTGGAAAATGCATTGTTGTTCACCAAACTGTTGTTAGATTGCTGGAAGAAGTTGCTGTTGGAGGGTGTTTTGGTACCATTCTTTATTCATGGCTGTGATTTTGGGCAAAATTGTGAGTGAGCCCACTCCCTTGGATGAGAAGCAACCCCACACATGAATGGTCTCAGGATGCTTTACTGTTGGCATGACACAGGACTGATGGTAGCGCTCACCTTCTCTTCTCCGGACAAGCCTTTTTCCAGATGGGAGAATATGACTTTGCCCCAGTCCTCAGCAGTCCATTCGCCATACTTTTTGCAGAAGATCAATCTGTCCCTGATGTTTTTTTTTTTGGAGAGAAGTGGCTTCTTTGCTGCCCTTCTTGACACCAGGCCATCTTCCAAAAGTCTTCGCCTCACTGTGCGTGCAGATGCGCTCACACCTGCCTGCTGCCATTCCTGAGCAAGCTCTGCACTGGTGGCACTCCAATCCTGCAGCTGAATCCTCTTTAGGAGACCTCTTTCCTTGAAGTTCTTGATGATCCTATAAATTGTTGATTTAGGTGCAATCTTAGTAGCCACAATATTCTTGCCTGTGAAGCCATTTTTATGCAACACAATGATGGCTGCACGCGTTTCTTTGCAGGTCACCATGGTTAACAATGGAAGAACAATGATTTCAAGCATCAGCCTCCTTTTAACATGTCAAGTCTGCCATTCTAACCCAATCAGCCTGACATAATGATCTCCAGCCTTGTGCTCGTCAACATTCTCACCTGAGTTTACAAGACGATTACTGAAATGATCTCAGCAGGTCCTTTAATGACAGCAATGAAATGCAATGGAAAGTTTTTTTCAGGATTAAATTAATATTCATGGCAAAGAAGGACTATGCAATTTATCTGATCACTCTTCATAACATTCTGGAGTATATGCAAATTGCTATTATAAAAACTTAAGCAGCAACTTTTCCAATTTTCAATATTTATGTAATTCTCAAAACTTTTGGCCACGACTGTACAGTCTTAAATGCATGGAGTTGCAGCCATGATGGAAACTAAATAAAATAAAAATCAGTGGCTTGGCTTACCCCTGGTAGCCCAAACACACTGATTAATTCAGAAGGTTAAATACATCTGGCTTTTTGGGTGCACTAGTAGTCAGAGGGGATTGTATTTTTTCCCAAAAAAATTAAATATTGACTGCACTAAGAAAGTGCAAGGCATTTTGGTATGGTTGGGGAATGGTCTATTGCTGCCTTGTGACCCATTAATATATATAAAAGACTTCCCTTTAGCTAGCATGGCTGTTGTGGTTATCCAGGTAGCTGCCCTTGATTACAAGGACAGATGCATCTCAATTAGCATGAAGGTCCGATTAACATGACCACCTGTACTTGAGAAAACAGGGCAATACCCCTGACTGATTCGGTGGATGGGCTCTAAAAACCCGATCCAAAAGATGAGTCATCCAGTTCAGCTCACATCCCGCTGCAATCAAGAACATTGAAACCTAAAGAGCCGGGAAGCACTTGGGAACAGCCGCTTCCACAAATCCCTGCAGTGAAGTGCAGTGGCCAAATTAATCTCTTCATCTTCTCTTTGGACATCTCTTATCCTCCTCTGTCATAAACTTGGCCGTGCTAAAGATTTACAATCACGTCCTTCTCTCTCTCTCCTAGACTAATTACTTTAATGTTTAAGCCGCGACCATCTTTTTTAGACACAGATTTCAATGAACCAAGCGCCAGATGAGGCTTCTCGTTTGTTTTTGGAGGGATGATGTGTGTCCTCGCATCACGGATTTACTTCAAGCTGTGCAGTATTGAAGTCATTTTCCTTCGAAAGACTTGAGATCAGCTGGCACATTTAGCCTATGAGCTGCTTAAGCCTTGTTTTAGCCACAAATACACCACAATAACTGATCAATGGCATGCCATTACATCAGGGACTATTGAACTCAAATACAGATGTTATATGCAGAGAATGGGAATAGTTTGAGATGTTAAGCTGGTGGCCGCCCAAAAATGACTACTTAGTTGAATTAATTTGTACTCAAAGACTGATGTATGTGAACCCACATGGTTTGATGACGGTTGTTGAACTCATTTTCATCTCTTAAAACACTTTGGCTTTTACTCTTCTCCATAGGAAGCTTTTCTGTGTGATTCCTATGTGCCAAGAATGAGACCATATCAGTGATATTAAACTTTTCATGACAATATTTGCAGTGTAAATGTGTGTATTTAGATTTGAAGGACAAATTTATCACCACCACCCAAAAAAAAAGCTACTATTACCGTTTAGAGCATTTGCTGAGCACTTTAACTGCCATATTAATGGTAATTGTTGTGAAATAGTTTCTAGTTTAAAAGGCAAAGTGTTTTCTGACTGACTTATTATGCATTTACTTTATTTATTTTTCATTTGACAGGAGCTCTTTATTATATACTTAAAAAAATAATATATTTCTGAATTCCCAGAGTAAACTCGTGCCTTAAGAGAAGCATGGAATTAGCAACACCAAGGTCATGGCTTTGATTCCCAGGGAATTTTTATTTATCTTGGCTAAATAAAAGGACAAATTAAACATTACTTGGGAATCAAACCCATGACCCATAAGCATTGCTTACTTACAGACTGTTTGAGCGTCAGTGCGTCAGACAAAAGTCTTTTGTTGTTTTTTGTCAATACATTTTCATTTATATAAAACTTGGGTTATATATAAATATGGTTAAATATAAAAAATGAATAAATATGGTTATATATAAAAATGGTTTAATTTGCAATACAAAATATGAGTTCAGTTAACATTTACTTTAAGTTTATATAAGTCTTAAATATTAGAGGGCTAACAATTTTGCCTTTAACTGTATACAGCTTAAGTAATGTGTAACAGAGATATTTTTTTCAACACATTCTTAAGTTTTAATAACTAATTTCCTTTGTATTTGCCACGATACATAATGTTTTACTAGCAAGATAATCGTATTCAGCTAAAAGTGTAATTTAAAGGCTTGACTAGGTTTATTAGGTTAACTAGGCAAGTTAGGATAATTAAGCCTCATTCACACTAGGAGCAACTCGAATCGGCAAATCGACAAGCGACTGTTCATTTCAACGGAGAGTGAGCGACTTCCAGCGACCTCCATCTACGTGAGCGATAGCGACCGTTAATGACCAGGTGGGAGTGTCAAGCAGCGCGACAAAGTTGAGAATCCTTCAACTTTATGCAAATGAAGAGCAACTTTCTTGAGCGACAGCCAATTGGGGCACCAGTAGACCTCACGTGATCCTCTCTCAGCTCCAGCAAAGGCTGGTTGTATTTTCCGTGCTGTAGACCTACACAGACCTGCATTTTCAGCAGATCAACACCCAGAGCGACAGGCAGCTACAAAGTGTGAATGGGTTGGGGCTGGAAGGGCATCAGCTGTGTAAAACTTATGCCGCAATAGTTGGCAGTTCATTCCGCTGTGGCGACCCCTGATAAATAAAGGGACTAAGCCGAAGTAAAATGAATGAATGAATGAATGAACTGCTTCAATTCCAGTCAAACTAAAAGAAATAAGTCTTTCTTCGGAAGAAAAAAATATAATAGGAAAACCTGTGAAAATGTCCTTTCTCTCTTAAACATCACTTGGAAAATATTTTCAAACTAATAAAAAGTTAATAGAAGGGCTAATAATTTAGCTGTATACTGTATCTAAATTTAAACTATTTGAAGCTATTAATTTAATGCTATTGCTATTATGTTCCTTTTAAAAGTCAAGATCCACTGCTCTTAAATGGCATGCAAATGAGTGAATTCAGTACAGTGGATTTCCAAAAAAATGCTTTTGGTCCACCAAAAAATGACCTCATGCTCCTGATACAATATTGTATTCTACATTCGTCAAGATCTGGTGATGGAATACAGTGTCAACAAGCCTTCTGTCAGTCTTCATATGAACTCTTCTAGAGGAGTTCAGCTGTACTGTAACTCCAGCGTCTCCCAGTCTTCTGTCACTGCCGACTGCTGCAGGAAGTGAACAGTGATGTCTAGAGATAAAGCTGGTGAGGTCACTGCCATTAGAGAGCTGTTTCTTTTCCACGTTCATTCAAACTGAGTCAAATCGTTGGCTCCTTCTAGCTGGGAAAGACGCTCGGCACATGGCGAATGACGTCCCTTGACTTACTTTTATCAGAAAGCAAGCCTCCTGTTTGTAATCGAAAAACTCCGGTATTTGACCTTTAAAGCTTCTTGTCAGCCAGATTACCTTCTGGGGGGGGGGGGGGGAAGAGAAGTTCTTATAACTTATGGTTATACAAAAGCAATCAAGGAGAGAGTCTGCGCTAGTCTACCAAGCGTGGCGTCTCTCTTTACAGAGAATTATTAAGCACATAGGCGGTTGTGGTCGAAGAATGGATTCTATTATTACAGTGTTTTTTTCATTTCGTATTGTTCCTTGAAATTTCATTTCATTTCAGCCCAAAAATAAAGTGCAGAGAATGAACGGTCTGTGTGTGTCAAGGAGTGTGTGATGAGGAGACTATTGCTGTGCCATCAAAGACTGTAATAGGCATTTTATATCTGGTTTGGTCTTTTTTTTGTCTCCATTGGATTTACTGTTGTTTCATTGCTTTGGGTTCTAAACGAAAAAACTAGATTGAAAGGGACAAACTAGGAATTGCTAGATGAGCTGGATGTGAGTTGGGTTGCCCAGAAATGAAAATAATCTGTAATCTCTTAATGGAATAATCTCTTAATCATAAATCATGTTTCATCTAGTGTGTTCCTTGGTAAATCTTTGCAACTATTTATGAAACACATGAGTGAAAATGTTTTTTCAGTGTAAACAAATGCTGCATCCCAATTCACATACTTATACTACTCCCTAAAAGTACAATATGTAAAAGTACAGTATTTGTACTGTAAGAAAAAGTATATACTTTTGAGTGTGTAACAGAAGAGTAAAGCAATCTTTAGGACAAACTACTTCCTCATTAATAGGCCGTTAGGTTGCTTAGTTGCCTGTCAATAATCTCAACACATCATCCACAATTCATTCATATTAAATGTCCTACCTTTACCTCTCGATTCAGCAGCAGCTTAATCTGACATTCACGAGTCTTTAATGTAGAGAAATCTCCTCAGGTCCTCCTTTTGATAAGTATGGATTCAGAAGTTAATTTCCTATCACAGGCCCGTATCCAGGGGGGGGGGGGGGTTCGGGTGGTTCAAAAGACCCACCCCTTACTGACAAAGTCCAGAATTTGGCCCCTATAGACCATTTTGAGGGATGTAAACAATAACAATGGTCCTAATGTATTTCCTGTTTAACATTTTTAATTTCCATAGCTTCCGAGAATCCAAAAAGGTCCACATATTGATAAATAATGTCATGATAGCTGTTTTAACGTGAAAATATGATTGAATTGCCTCTTGTCACAGTTATGATATAGTATGAGAACAAGCAGGAAATGTTCAAGGGCCAATCACATGACCACATTGAAATGGTCTATATGAGCTCATTTGTCCCATTTTTGACAGTATGCCATCATAAATTGTGAAAATAACCAATATAGGCTTTAAGAAGAATATCCAATAAAAGTAGGCGTTTATTATTTAAATGGACAAATTCGGACTGAGGAAATGAGCTGGCCACTTTGTTATTTGCATAGGCTACAGTTTTTAATTTAAAACAAGTTTTAACAGATTGCCAATTTTTTTATTGTTTTTGTTTGTTTTTTTATGATGGATATTTTATGATGGATGATAATAAATTAGCATTTAAAAAATATTTTTTTAATATTTCTAAAATTCTAATCTCATTACATTATATATGAAACTCTAATAACTTACAGTTTAAATGCACATTTGTAAATAAACATACATTTTTGTAAGCAAAAAATAGTATGATAAGCATTTTGACAAAAATGTAGAAAGTATTTTTGTTACATCAAAAAGTGTGGTATTGATAACCATCTGACAAACTAATCCAGCACAAATTAGTGCTTAAAATTTCACTAAAATGCAGTATTTGAACCGCATAATTTGAGGCGAATAACTACAAAAAGGTCTACTTTTTGAGAGAAAAGAACCACCCCTTTTAATAGGCTGGCTACAGGCCTGTATCACGTCTTTGTATTCATATTCATTGTTGTTGCAGATGAAATATAACAATAGGAAACGTGATATAAATATTTGACAGTTAGCTAGATATTCATTAACAGTCATTCATACAACTTTACCAAAGCCTCTTGACGGTTGGTCTGCCATGTTTGTAGTTTGTTTTCACTTTTTATCCGAGTTTGTAGTTCTAATCGAATTCACGTCCAACGCATTGTGCAATTCACGTCCAAATGTATCATGGCCAATATTAGCAGTTAGAGTATGGACAGTTCTACACTTTTTCTATTGGAAATAGTAGAACATCCAGGAACCATTGGTATACTCTTTTCAACATACTACGGTTTGGGACACACTAATTCTATTTTAAAATACTATTTAGGACAGATAGTATGGGAATTGGGATGCAGCATGAGTCTGTGTGAAATCAAACTTTCCAATGTTTATTTTTCTAGTGAACATTGTTATTTTTTAGGTGAATAATTCATCTGTCCAAGTCATTACACTGATTTATTACTATTATTTTTTTGGTAATCTTCAATCAAAGTTTGAGCATTTGCTTCTGCATTCAGAGTGCCGGTCCTTCTCTATTGATGTCAGTTTTGATGCTTCAGCCACAATATCCTTAACCACATGCCTCTTACCATTAGTTTGCTATGTGGGAATGATGTGCAAAAAAACAAACAAAAAAAAACCATCGCAATAACAATAAACAATATTCTGTTTCAGTTAGAAGTACATCAACATACTGAAATAAAAGTCTCAGTAACTTACAGTTCATGCAGACTTTAAGTTCATTCGGCTATTCATTTAAACATGAATTGTAACAACAGAGAATAAGGAACATTAGAATGAAAAGGATAAAGGCCTGTAGGCATGGACAATGGCGAGAAAACCCGCAGTGGGCTGGAGAAACGCAGCGTTGTGATTGGTCAGATTGCTGTGACCTGCAGGAAGATGGAGAGGGTAATCAGTGCAGATCTGAGCTAACGAGAACGCTTCAACTCTCTGCATAATGACTCTCTTTATCTGTGAATCCTTTAGGGTTTGTTCTGCACCATCCCTCTCTCTCTCTCTTTCACATGTGGAATGTGGTGTGGTGGTTGAGCAATCAGTCTTTGTGCATGTATGCTGAGTCTTATTGGTTAACTAGGGTTGGGTTGTATGATCATGTACACAAATGTGTAAAATGGCAGATTTTGCTATAGTCATTCATTCATTTTCCTTCGGCTTAGGCTCTGATTTATCAGAGGTCACCACAGCGGAGTGAACCGCCAACTATTCCAGCATATGTTTTACGCAGCGGATGCCCTTCCAGCCGCAACCCAGTACTGGGAAACACTCATACACTCTCTCATTCACATTCATACACTACGGCCAATTTAGTTCATCCAATTCATTTATAGCGCATGTCTTTGGATTGCCCTTTTTGCTATAGTGTTTACAACAATAAAGAAATGTGGTAATTTGAGGAAGTGTGAAAACATCTAAAAGCTGAAGCAGATATGAAGCAAAATTGTCATTTGACACGTTAATTAATTTAGTTCTTAACATGTACAGTGTAAACATATAGTGGCGCTCAAAGCAAAGGCATTTCTGTGTGGAGTTTGCATGTTCTCCCCGTGTTCACGTTGGTTTCCTCCGGGTCCTCCGGTTTCCCCCACAGTCCAAAGACATGTGCTATAGGTGAATTGAATAAACTAAATTGGCCGTAGTGTATGTGTTGTGAATGAGTGTGTATGGGTGTTTCCCAGTACTGGTTTGCAGCTGGAAGGGCATCCGCTGTGTAAAACATATGCTGGATAAGTTGGCGGTTCATTCCGCTGTGGCGACCCTTGATGAATAAAGGGACTATTTTGAAGGAAAATGAATGAATGAACTGGCTTCAGATGTATTTTTAAAATAATCAAACAAATATAAAAATGAAATCCTTCATTGGTTTTTTTTTATTTGCCACATTAATTGATTTAGTTCTTAATGCAGTTATTTGTAAATGTAGTGGCATAAATGTGGCTCATCAAAGCAAACGTTTCATAATTTATTTTTTTTAAAGTTCATTAGTTTTTTCTTAACTGATTTTAGTCATATTTTTAAAATAATCAAACGCTTAAAAAAATGAAATCTTTCATTGGTTAATTTTTTTTTAATTGCCACGTTAATTTATTTAGTTCTTAATGCAATTATTTGTAGATGTAGTGGCTTAAGATGTGGCTCATCAAAGCAAATGTTTAATGTTTTTTAATGTAATAAACTTTTTTCTTAACTAATTTCAGTCCTATTTTTTAAATAATCAAACAATTATAAAAATGAAATTCTTCATTGGTTAGCAAAATAAATGTTAAAAATTGCCACATTAATTGGTTTAGTTCTTAACGCAGTTATTTGTAAACATAGTGGCTTAAAATGTGGCTCATCAAAGCAAATTTTTTTCAAACTGATTTCATTGGTGGGCGTCACGGTGGCGCAGTGGCTAGCACAATCGCCTCACAGCAAGAAGGTCGCTGGTTCGAGCCTCGGCTGGGTCGGTTGGCATTTGTGTGTGGAGTTTGCATGTTCTCCCTGTGTTCGCATGGGTTTCCTCCGGGTGTTCCGGTTTCCCCCACAAGTCCAAAGACATGTGCTATAGGTGAATTGGGTAAGCTAAATTGTCCGTAGTGTGTGTACGGATGTTTCCCAGTGATGGGTTGCAGTTGGAAGGGCATCCGCTGCGTAAAACATATGCTGGATAAGTTGGCGGTTCATTCCGCTGTGGCGACCCCAGATTAATAAAGGGACTAAGCCGAAAAGAAAATGAATGAATGATTTCACTGGTATTTTTAAAATAATCAAACGATTATAAGAATGAAATCCTTTATTGGTCAATTTTTTTTTTATTATTTGCCTTGTTAATTGATTTAGAATTGATTTAAAATGTGGCTCATTAAAGCAAATGTTTCATAATTTTTTTATTTTTTTATTTCATACATTTTTTCTTAGCTGATTTCAGTCCTATTTTTAAATAATCAAATGATTATAAAAATGAAATACTTTTGGCTACGTTAATTGATGTAGTTCTTAACATAGTTATTTGTAAACTTGGATTAAAATGTGGCTCAAATAAATTTTTTCACAATTAAAAAAAATAAATTATTACATTTTTGCTTAACTGAATTCAGTCCTATTTTTAAAATAATCAATCAATATTTCAAAATAAATTAAATAAAGTCTTATCCCACTTGCTCCAAAGTAATATAAAATAAAATAAAATAAAATTCATTCATTCATTTTCTTTTCGGCTTAGTCCCTTTATTAATCAGGGGTCGCCACAGCGGAATGAACCGCCAACTTATCCAGCATATGTTTTACGCAGCGGATGCCCTTCCAGCTGCAACCCATCACTGAGAAACACCCATACACTCTCACATTCACACACATACACTACAGACAATTTAGCTTACCCAATTCACCTATACCGCATGTCTTTGGACTGTGGGGGAAACTGGAGCACCCGAAGGAAACCCATGCAAACACGGGGAGAACATGCAAACTCCACACAGAAATGCCAACTGGCCCAGCCGAGGCTCAAACCAGCAACCTTCTTGCTGTGAGGCTTCAGCGATATCCACTGCGCCACCACACCGCCATAAAATAAAATAAAATAATTTATTTCACATCCACCTTTACTATATTTAACAAACCTTCGAAATTTACACCAAAAACCTGCACATCCTAAACATTGTGTTATATGTGTCCAATCATTTTATTACACTTTCATCTGGGGCACATGAAAACATCAAATTAATTACCAGCTTAGAGATTTACCAGACAGCTCCTCATCAGATTTTAGAAAATGGCTTCAGGGAAGAGCCTGTTAAACACAGCCGCCTGCAGAGAGAGACAGACGGGACAGACAGACTGATTTCCGTGAGGTCCTCTCGGCCCACACAGACTCTGGGGTTTACCTACCGAACACTTCCCGGCCCACGGGCAACAGAGGATGCTGTGCATGAGAGAGACAGAAAGAAAAAGATGAGGGTTAGTTAGTTTTACAGCCATTTTTTTGTCAAGCCCTGCTGGCCACCAGGAAAAAGGTGGTAAAAACTCTGCCAAGATTCCAACCTCCGGAATTTAATCCAAGCAGGGAAACGGGAGCCATTGAACAGCAGGATGCAATGCTGTATATGAGCAGAGGCATTTAGACACACACACAGGTTGATTCATAAAACAGCAGTGCGCTCTTTTAGACAAAGCCAACTCGATATGTACGACAGCCATGCTGCTTTCAGCACATTTGTACTCCATTCACTCGACTAGAAAAACACAGCACTGTTGGTGGTGTGCGAGTGAAAAGGCACAGTCTGAGTTCATCGGATTTTATTAAAGAGCTCAGTTTTATGGTTGTTAGTGTCTGTTAGCTTTAAGGTCTT
Source organism: Danio jaintianensis (assembly GCA_903798115.1). Classification (NCBI taxonomy): domain Eukaryota; kingdom Metazoa; phylum Chordata; class Actinopteri; order Cypriniformes; family Danionidae; genus Danio; species Danio jaintianensis. The sequence goes on along the minus strand of CAIGQV010017602.1, from coordinate 15,016,767 downwards.
CTAGGTATTTACACACTGATTAAAAATGATTAATTGGATTTACAAAGTTTTATTAAGGTAAGTGGATGCAAGCAATGTATATGGGCTGAATTTAAACAAACAAATTAGGTTGAACATTACATTTAATTACAAGTAAATCCAATGAATACATTTTTTGGTGTACTTTCAAAACACAAAGGAATAAAAAGTAACTAGAAGTAAGTAGCTTTTAGAAATCATTGTAATATGCTGATTTACTGCTTAAGGAAAAATATATATATATATATATTATCAGTGGTAAATCAGTGGTATCTGTGTTTTATGTGGATTCTTTGGTGAATAATATGTTCAAAACAGAAATTGTTAGAAATAAAAAAGTATTTTGTTGCTCAGTAAATATTTTTACTGCCACGTTTGATCAATTTAATGCCTGAAGTGAGGAAAAAGTTGTATTTCTGCTATTGCACAAATAATATTTTAATATTTTATTACATTTATAAAATACGTCTATATATATCTATTAAATATGTCTTTAGGGGGCGGCGCGGTGGCGCAGTGGGTACGCTGTTGCCTCACAGCAAGAAGGTCGCTGGTTCGAGCCTCGGCTGGGTCAGTTGGCGTTTCTGTGTGGAGTTTGCATGTTCTCCCCGTGTTTGCGTGGGTTTCCTCCATTTGTAGTATTGCATATATTTACTGTAAAATATAGAGTAATTTTCATAATGCTACTTTAAAATACAGTAACATACTGCATAACTGTCTTACAGTAAAATACAGTTCATATTACAGTTAAATACTGTGTCATTTACAAAAACCGTTAACAGTGTACAGTAGTTTCAGCATCAAAAATCACAGCTTCTCATTTTTAGTTTTCTCAATCATTACTCGGTTGGTTAATTTATTATCCAGAAACAGGGCTTCTCTATTGCTGTCTCTATTCCTGGAATATTGTATACAACACTTGTGCATCAGGGATCCACTTTCAATATGCATGTGACTAAATTAGAATTGTTCATATGCTCATTAATTATCGAATGCCCCTTTTCATTAGATACATCTTAATATTCTCAGAACGTGTCTGTGAAGTTTCATCACAAAAAAATATGTCATGTATCATTTATTATACAGCCTGTTTTGGGTTGAATCAAAATCTAGCTGTTTTTGTCAGTTTTTTTTATATGCAAATGACTTGTTTCTCGTTTTCTGAGCACACAGTCATGAAGCACACAAACAGAATCCCAAGTTTCAGACACATACTAAAGGAGTCATGAATTGAAAACTCAAAATTCAATTGATCTTTTTACATAAAAGAGGTCCTAGTACTAAAAACATTCTGTAAGTTAGGGAGCTCAAAACTTTGTTGTAACTAAAAATAACTTGAATTAAAGGTAGTCTGACAAAACAGCAGGAAATGAAATGTTCTACCCTATGAAACAATAGGGTGGATAAGCCCCACCTCAACAGAATATCAATGAGTACTTTTACTTTACTGCCTTTTCAGCTCTGTTAATGTGCAAAAGTGTCAGCCAATTAAAACACTGGGCATTTACATCAGAGTCTACAATCTGCCACGCCCATTCAAATCAAGCATTTTGACGAGGCATCAAAAGCAGAAGAGAAAATAGTCAGATCACATTTAAATTATTATGTTTTTCTTTTAACAAATCTTGATAAGGCTATTAGTGGACCACAGAGAACAGTACAAAATAAACAAAAATACTGAGTTCATGACCCCTTTAAAAGTTCTCTTTCAGCTCATTTTTCAAAAGCACACAAAAATCACATAAGTTCACACAATGTTAGTTATGACTGCAAATAGTTGGGGAAAAAATTGCACGTGTACCAACATATAAGTTCTGTGAGTCTGCTTTTGAAAATCAGGCAGGCTTTTGGGAGGGAATTATTTAAATTTGGGATATTGTTCTAGTAAGAAAAGTCAGAACGACAATCAAGGCCAAAATCCAGAAAATTTACAATAAAAAAGCTGGTAGCTGTGGTTGGCAGAATTGTACAGTTAAAAATATGGTTGAAACTGTAAAAGAAATTTCTTCCAAATTTAAATTATTGTAAAATATTATACAGCAGTTTTAAAGTACCTGAATCTTCACATTGTACCTTTGTTACATAGACAAAAACACAACCATAAGCATGTAGGGATAAGAGAGTCAAAGATAATCACAAACAGCTTTTCCACAAGCAGAGAATCATACTAATGTATAGAAGGTGCTCAGTGTCATTAACAAAGCTACTATACACCATTATGGTAACACGCATAAAATTAAAGTAATGCAATAAACATTATTTATCAAAATTAGATGTACCATAAAACTCTAATGTACATCTACATATACAGTACTGAAAACAAAAAAGCATAAATGTGAAGTGTCATACAGGGAATGATGGGAATGTTAGTTTATGGTTATTTACTGTATATATTAAAGAAAGTTACTATTAATCAGGTTACAGATTTCTTTTTTTTTTTTTTTTACAGTTCTTTACTGTCAAACTAACAGTGTGTTTTTAATAGTGTACTGTTATAAAAAATAACTCCCTTTGAAGTGACTTTGTAACTATACAGATCTTGTTCGTTCTCAAACAGGAACATTACTCACTAAAGGCTTATTTAAAGTGTAATAAGTAAAATATGAACCCTTTTATGTCTACGATTTTACCTGCATCGAGCTGGCACTTGTCTGTCTCTAAAATTATATCAAACACAAAACATAATTTCCTTACTAGTCACAAACACATGCGCATTTATGCCACAAACTCCTACAACACACTTCTGACTCTCTAATTTGTCTAATTGTTCATCTGGGTTGCAGCGGCTCTGATGTTTCAGAGGATGCAGCATGCGATCCTCATCCACATCAGACACACTTCTGAGAATCTGCCCTCTCATCTCTGGATGGTTTGACATGTGGCTCATCACTGGAGCATCAGTTCAAGAGTTGGTTAACATTTAGCGGTGCCTCACTAAAGTATGGCTCCATTTAGCCGAGCCTCAGTGCCTGAGGAAACACCACTAATCACTGATCTGTTCAGTCACAAAGATGGCAGCCTCATCAGTGGCCTGCTGGATCTGAAAGGCTGGATACTAAGCGATGCACTCCAATCAACAAAGCACTGGAACAATTTGATGCATTTCCTTTGAAGCCCAAGAACGTATGGCCAAGTGATGGTCTGCACTTAGAAGAGCCACTTAGAAGAGAGAATGTCATTAAAGAGAAGTCATGGAACACTGCGATTCTTTCCATTTTTAAAAGAATTTGATGTACAATTTAAGCTCTCTCACCACAATCGTATATGGAAATGCCTTTGCAAGAACAGATCATCCTGGTTTCAGTGTCACAATCATGAGTACAAAAACACATGACAGTCTACATTTACCCATCAAAAAACTCATTCCCCAGCTTCATGAACTACACTGGTACATAATGAGTTTAGTGATTAAAAAAACAACAACAATAATAATAATAATAATAATAATAATAATAATAATAATAATAATAA
>CAIGQV010017602.1:14986536-15012878 GCA_903798115.1 Danio jaintianensis | reverse complement strand
TACGTATTTATTTATATATATATATATATATTAGTAATTATTAATACAAACTTAATTATGTGAATAACTGCAATTTATTTGGTTAATTATTCAGCATATTAAGTATACAATAATTCAGTTGTGAATTAAATGCCTAACATACATTAATGGCCAAACGTGACTAATGGAAGAAGAAAAAAAGTACAATATTTGCATTTAGTGACCCAACAAGTTAAATTTAACCATCTAAATTTGAGGGAAATGTTATCACATTCAAATCTCAGTAAACATTGCTACGGATCTTAATTAATAAAATTATTAAGGAACAAAAACTGCAAAATAGTCAGTTATTAATAATTAATATTTCATTGATGTTTCTTGTATTTGATTAATAATATTTTCCTGTGCATTACTCAGTGTTTTCCTTGTATGACCTTGTAAACATAAACATATAAAAGCTTTATATTATGCTCAATTTATGAAATATGCTTAGAAAATCTATGAAAATAAAAAACAGTCTGAAAACCTTTGGCCTGCTGTTTAAGTGTGAAAAAAGCAGCCATGATGATTCACAGTAACAGAACTCAATCTGTCTTTATCAAAGCTCTTAAACAAGGTGCTTTTCCCCCTTTTAAACAGCACCTGTGTCACCTGCCAGATGAAACAATGGCTCAAATTATGTCCTGGAAATCCCAAGCACCTTGTGACATTGAAATAGCATGACAGGTAAACATTTACACTGATTTAACAAAGTTCTTTCCAGCCTAGTGCATGGAGTCATACATTTCAGTCATGATCTCGGTCCATGCACATGTTCCAGACATATGCGTTCTCTGCTCTGTCAATCTGCTGAGGAATAAACAAAGCCCAAAGCGTAGCTGCAGACCGCCCTGACTTGTAGAAAGGCACGTGCAGAGTCATAAAACTGCCAGACATTGCCCTATAAGAGGCGTGCTGAGAAGGAAAAGAGGGAAAAGTGCCTGAGGATGTGTCGTTGAATGCGGTGGAAGGTTAATTAGTGGTAATTGGCTAATTGCAGGGAGAGGAAAGAGCAGAGACCTTTTTAGGCAGAATTAGACAGACAGTTGTGTAGAGGGGTTGAGGGTGAGTGCATCACTGAAATCCAGAGCAGCCACATCAGAGCCAATCAGAGAAACGTTAAGCATGTATTCATTTCAGAGCCTCATAAAACTTTGGAATAGATTAAGTGAAGTGGGCTGCAGGATCTTCATCCAGATCTATTGTCACTTTATTTTAAAAGGATTGATTATAAAACAAAGTCATTATAATAGAATGATTGATACAATGGAGGGCGACGCGGTGGCGCAGTGGGTAGCACGTTCGCCTCACAGCAAGAAGGTCGCTGGTTCGAGCCTCGGCTGGGTCAGTTGGCGTTTCTGTGTGGAGTTTGCTCCGGTTTCCCCCACAAGTCCAAAGACATGCGGTATAGGTGAATTGGGTAAGCTAAAATTGTCCGTAGTGTGTGCGTGTGAATGAGTGTGAATGAGTGTGTGTGGATGTTTCCCAGAGATGGGTTGCGGCTGGAAGGGCATCCGCTGCGTAGAACATATGCTGGATAAGTTGGCGGTTCATTCCGCTGTGGCGACCCCAGATTAATAAAGGGACTAAGCCGAAAAGAAAATGAATGAATGAATGATACAATGGATGGTTTGGATGGTTAGAGTGGATGGATGGTAAGAATGGATGGAAGGTTAGGATGGATGGATGGATGGATAGTTAGAATGAATGGATGGTTAGAATGGATGGATGGATGGATGGATGGATGCATGGTTAAAATTATTGGGTAGATGGTTTGGATGGATGGATGGATGAATGGTTAGAATGGATGGATGGTTAGAATAGATGGATTGATGAGACACCTTATAGATAGGGTCAAAAACAAAATAATCACTAAATAGAAAGTCATTATGATACAATGATGGAGTGATTGATAAAACAATGGAACCATAGATGGTTAGAATGATAAAAGGATGACTGTAGACATTCAAAAAGAAAAGTTCATTATGATACAATCATAGAGTGACTGATAAAACAATGGAACAATGAATGGTTAAAATGATAAAATGATGGAACAATAGATGGTTAGAATGATAAAAGGATGGATGGATGGATGGATGGATGGATGGATGGATGGATGGATGGGTGGGTGGATAGTAGGATGAATGGAAACATGGATCAAGACGTGGATGGATGGATAGATAGATCTCAATAGATGGAACAATGGGACAATAGATGGTTAGAATGATAAAACAATGAATGGATGAAAGAATTGATGGATGGAGGGATGGATAGATTATATTGCATCATAGATATATTCAAAAACAAAAAATAAATAAATACAAAGTCAATCATACAATCATACAATGATAGTGTGGTAAAACAATAGCACAATAAATGGTTAGAATGATAAAACAATGAAACAATAGACGCTTAGAATGATAAATGATGGATGGATGGATCTCGATAGACCTCAAAGATGGTGTCCCATCTAATATATGGAACAATGGAACAATAGGTGATAAAACTGAATGATAAAACAATGAATGGATGAAATAATTGATGAATGGATGAGACACATTATATATACAAAAACCAAAAATAAATAAATAGAAAGTCATTATCATACAATGATAGTGGGATGGATGGATGGATGGATAGATAACTTATATTAATAGATACCTTATTTGTTTCTTTTAATATGAGATCTGCTATGCCATTACATGTGGATTCCTATCCTCCGCAATCAGGGCCCACAAAAAAAACTGATCCCAAACCACAGTCATATATTTAATCAGGCACACACAGACAGCCAGACCAGAACATTTTCACTTTCTTGTTGTCATAAAAATGCAACTGTCTGGTTAAGCTCAGAACATCTAAAAAAAAATGTTCTTTCATTAAACATCCATAGAGATGGAACATATAACGGCATAGATGTCTAAAACTTGAAAAAAAAATATATATAATTTTATATAAGTATATTCTATATTTAGTAATATAGAATATACATTGTTTGATTTACAGTAGAGATAAAATATTAAACAGAATGACAGATTGATGGACTGAAAGACAAAACAATCCATGGACAGATCGATAGAACAAACCATGAACAGATAAACAGATAGAGACACACAGCAACTTTCTAATATGCCATAACATCTCATTTATATGTTGTATATTTAATCTACTGCCCAAATGTCCAATCAAATAGAATTAAATGACAGAAGAACAGCACAAGATGTTCTGTCTGCATATTATCTGTACTCTGTCCTTCCTGACTGCATCCAAGCACTCTTTCCAGCAAAACCCAATTCAGTTTAAGAGAACGAACTGTACTAACCCCAGTTACTACTCACTCTTGTATTTTCTCTGAAGTGTTTGTGTCCATCAGAGCTAAAGAGCACACACGCACTCTCTCAAACTTGTAGAGATATCCTTAGGGGGACTTTCCATAGATATAATGATTTTTACTGTACAAAATCCATTAATGTACCCCAACCCTACCCCTAAACTCAACCATCACATGAAAAACATTTTCATTTACATTTAAGAAATACTTCATTCTGTGATTTATGAGCCATTTTCCAAACAGGAACTGAAAAATGTCCCCACAAGCCCCAAATGTACTGCCATTGCTGTACGGCACTGTATATGGTCTGACAGAATTTGTGAATGAACAAACAAATGAATGGATCAATCAATAAACAAATAAATCAATATTCATTCATTCATTTTCTTTTGGCTTAGTCCCTTTATTCATCAGGGGTCGCCACAGCGGAATAAACCGCCAACTTATCCAGCATATGTTTTACACAGCGGATGTCCTTAAAGCTGTTCCAGCCGCAACCCAGTACTGGGAAACACCCATACACACTCATTCACACACACACACACACACTCATACACTACAGCCAATTTAGTTTATTCAATTCACCTATAGCGCATGTCTTTGGACTGTGGGGGAAACCGGAGCACCCAGAGGAAACCCACACGAACACAGGGAGAACATGTAAACTCCACACAGAAATGCCAACTGACCCAGCCAGGACTCGAACCAGCTGTGAGGCGAAAGTGCTAACCACTGAGCCACCGTGCCGCCCCATAAATCAATATAACATGATAAAATATAACATATTTAAGAGAGTTATTTTTGTTCGTATCCATCACATTCACCTCACAGAGTGAATAGGAAGGATCCAGTCATCCCTAATCCATGTTTATGAAAACCAATTTTGAAAATATGAACAGAACACGCTCTCATACAAACACAGTCCGACCGCAGCCGCCACATGTGTGTGTGCTGAGCAGAACCGGAGAGATCGATTTGTGCAAACACACACCAGAAACAAATCCCAAGATTTGTAGTTTGCTCTTTTTCTCATTAAAAAGCTTTTTGAGTAATCCAGGTAAATGGACAGACTACGGAAATCCAGCCGGGACCAAATAAACACGCAAGCATTAAGGCTCATTACGGCTCAGGAAATGCATTGGTAGTGACTTCCAAAATCTTTGTTTGGACTCACACATTTTGAGAGCATGAAAATAAGAGAAAATAAATAGATAAATAAACAAATACATAGAAACAGAAACTGCCTCTGGTGTACAGTGAACCGGGATACACACAAACTCTAATACATCCAATCTAGGGCTGAAATTGGATTTTTGCTCCAAATGTGCAAACATTTATATATTTCTTCAATCAATCCAATCTCTGTCCATACTAGCGTACAAACTGCACTGCAATAATTTTATACTACAAAAAATTTATAAATGGAGCATTATCGGAGTCCAGAGAAACTAGCTAGGTTTCCCTCAACCTGTGTCAATGTGCATTTCAAAGTAGCGAGTGATTGAAACACCAAAATTTAAAAAAAAAGCTTATTTTTGACTTGAGGAGACACAGAGAGGAGTTGACCATGACGACAGGGTTCGAGTCCAGTGAAGAATGGTTCCAGAAAGCAGGTAAGACAAAAACAGAAGCTAAAAAATAAAATAAACAATTAAATAACAGGGTAAGAATGTGGTAAAATCTGAAAACGTGGTAAAAATCAGGCGAGGGCTTTTCTTTTTCTGGATTGCTTTTGAAAACTGTCGTTGGGTTTAGGGAAGTGGGTGAGCGGGTCAATCGGTGCTTTTGAAAACACTATTGGTTGGGTTTAGGGAAGGAGGACGGTGGGTCGGTGGATTGGTCAGTCAGTCAGTCAGTCATTCAGTCAGTTGACAGTCAGTCGACAGCGGCCTCTGGTGGATTTACGTGAGAACAGCAGGCACGAATGGCACTCGCGAGAGAAATTTGAGATCTGAAAAAGCGTACACAGCGGCCTCTGGTGGATTCGCGAAAGCCAAAACTGCAAAGAAAACGTAGCTCCTGGGACGTATTTGGCGTTCTCCAGAAATGTATATAGCGGTACATTTTCAAAATGAGCCTGGGTTGTGAAAAACACATTTGCAGAATAAACATAGCTTGTGTTGTTTACTGTTGGTTACTAGGTTACCAATACTACAGTCAGCCACTCTAACAACTTGATAAAAATGCACCTAATTCGCAGTTAGGATTATTATTATTTTTTACTCTGTGAAGATGTTTACTTCGCTTTAGAATGGAAACCTGGCTACCTTAGCACAGGCACCGTAAGGGAATAGCTGAGCACCCATAGGGAGAAAAAATTAGATATTCTGTAATAACTAAAAAAATGTACAAATATTGACCCTCATTTATTTGTGTGCGATATGTGATGTTTTCAACACTCATAATAAAAAGACTGTACCAATTTGTGTTTGGGCAGTTTAACTCATGTTTAGGCTATCGCTTGAAATTTTACATTCAGTCAGTTAATTCAATCCTCCTGCATGAAAATACTGGAAGAAAACCATAAATATTGAATTAGGAGTGGGATGTGTATCTATGAGCGGAATCCATGGTCTTCAGAAAAGATTATATGATATTAGCACTAAACAAGGAATCGCTGTTGTTCCTGTTGCTTTATAAGTGCCACCTACTGGCAGAGAGTGAATCTGCATTTTCATTCAGCCTGTCTACTGTTTTAGTTGTGTTTTATGTTGTATAATTTCAAAAAGTTGAAGTCAGATCATTATGATTTTTACAATTATACAATCTAGTTTTAACCACTACCTGCCCAAGCTAATGTATGTAGTCTATTTGTGTGGATGATGATTACAGTCATTTTTTTTATTTTTTATTTTGGAAACACTTCAATTTAAGTAACAAATCACACTATTAACTAGCTTATTACCTGCTTATTATTAAGAGACTAAATATTTATTAGTACTTATAATGTATGATCTTATTCTACATCCCTAATCCTACCCAAAACCTAAACTCAACTACTGGCTTACTAACTATTAACAAGAAGCTAATCAGAAGTTCATTGAGCTAAAGTCTTAGTTAATGGTTTGTTATTAGAATGAATTGTGGATTAAATATAGTGTGACCTATAATTTTAAATCGCTACAGAGATTTCAGTTTGTGATAAAGCAAATAAGCATCTTGTTAATGTACTTATATTTAAAATGTAATTTTATTCTAGCTTAAAATAAATAATAGAGAATTATTAGAAATTGGTATCAAAATCAGCCAATTTGCTTGAATCAGCCATGAAAGATGAAGATCGGTGCATCTCTATTCCACACACTCAACATCTGCTTACTGAAGCTGTTCTGTACGGTCTGTCCTGGGGCTGATCTGTCATTAGGGCTGAGATGTAGTTGGTAAACACTTACAGATGAGGGGAAGAGCTGCATGTGTGTGTGTGTGAAACCCGATCGGTCTCCTGTAATCAGTCTTGTTAGTGTCCGTGAGCAGTAGCCCCCGTCTAACCTGCCCTCGGTCAAAAACACAGCAGTGACGGAAAGAAAAGACTTACTCTAAACCCAAAACACATGGCTTTAATGGAGGATTGTGTGTCCCTGTTTGTGCCTGTGTGTATGACATGTTTTGTGTACGGTTTTCTGAAGGAAAGCCCTGATAGGATCACAGTGAACACTGCAGGCTCGATTTAATACAATCCTAGTCAAAAGTTCAGAGAAGTGTTCGTATGTTGGGCCTGTTGGAAAAAAAACAAAAAAACAAGGCAGTTTGTGCCTTGTCTGAATGCTTTTCTTTGTAAATCTTGTACTTGTAGTTAACAGTAGTGGAAATTATGTTTTCTTAGTATATTGATGGATATAGTACATATAATATAAAACAATCTGGGAAGAGTAAACAAAAGTAAATATTAAAAATATATTTAAAATAGTGCTGTAAAAAATAGTTACCAAAATTGTATTTAATATTGTCCTCTATTTAATCTTACCTTAATATCAAACTTACCGAACCGATAAAAAATTATCAAATCTGTGAAAAAATTATTATTATTATTATTTTTTTATTTTTTTATTAAGCAATTTACAATTTAAAAACAAGTTAAAATTAAAAGAAGAGTAAATTAAATCCAAAAACCAAACAATAAAATAAAACAAAATAAAATAAATATTAAATAATAAAAATAAATAATAATAATAATAATAAAGTAAAAATTAAATTAAGTTAAATTAAGTTAGGATGCACGGTGGCGCAGTGGGTAGCACGTTCGCCTCACAGCAAGAAGGTCGCTGGTTCGAGCCTCGGCTGAGTCAGTTGGCGTTTCTGTGTGGAGTTTGCATGTTCTCGCCTTGTTGGCGTGGGTTTCCTCCGGGTGCTCTGGTTTCCCCACAAGTCCAAAGACATGCGGTACAGGTGAATTGGGTAGGCTAAATTGTCCGTAGTGTATGAATGAATTAAATATAATTCATTAAATTAAATATAAAATAAAATGAAATAAATATTAAAAAAAAAAAAAAAAAAAAAAAAATTATAATAATAATAATAATTAAATTAAATTAAATTCAATTCAATTCAATTAAAATAAAGCAAAAATAAAAATGACATTAAACAAAGGGCATAACATGCTTTATTTCTAAATTAAAATAGAAATTGTCCCATTTAGCTATGAAAAACAATTCTCCAATTAGAAAGCAGTTAACCAGGAGGAAAAAATAGACATAATAAGAAATAGTAGCAACAGAAAGACTTGTACTGTAAGTAGTAAGCGTTTGGTCATTCATTCACTGTCATCAATCAATGCATCTCCTACATCTGCATTCCTCCACACAGGCCTCCCAGACTGCAGCACTGCCTGAGCCCAGCTGGTATCCAACAATAACAGTTTTGTTAATGCACGTTTATTAATCTTCTATGTGAAGCTGCTTTGACACAATCTACATTGTAAAAGCGCTATAGAAATAAAGATGAATTGAATTGAATTATGGTTAATCCTGTGTGCCCTTTGATATCTGATAACACACTCAGCCTGACTGAATGTGGATTAGAAACCATCCGGCTCTACACAGGACTGTTGTCCTTGTTGTGCATCTGTTTGGATCTAGAGCTCCACTGACTGAAGCAGGACACAATGCCTAATTAAAGTCAAGCATCTCCTCAGCAGATGAAGCTCAAAGGAGCCTTCGTTTAATTACACTTCTGGAGATAAGAAGAGAGATGAGTGCCACCATAGCAATGCGGATGCGAAAGAGAGAGAGAGAGAGAGAGAGAGAGAGAGAGAGAGAGAGAGAGAGAGAGGAAAATAAAAGCACACTTTAGAGCAGTAGTTCTCAATGTCTACATTAAAAAGTTCAAATCTGAATTTTTATTAAGGTCAAAGGTCCGAAACAATTGATATTACATAACTTGTTTTTAATAAACATCCATAACATGCATCACAAGTCAACATTATATATATATTTTTTAAAGGGGTGGTCCACTACGATATCATATTTTAAACTTTAGTTGATGTGTAATGTAGCTGTGTGAACATAAACAACATCTCTGAAAGTAATATGCTAAGTTAGCTTAGCAAAGCCTACAGCGAACGAATTTGGGGACCACAAAAAAATACATCCAGGCTGATGAGATCACAAACGCTTTAGGTTAAGCGCATTCACCTCGCGCACACACCCTGCACAGCAAAGGGGCGTGGCCAGAGGCACTGTAATGTTATAGCAGAGAAAGCTAAAATGCGTCCAAACGCTGCTATTTCCACAGAGCTTCTTCTGTTTCTGTATTTGGGCTTCCAAAGGACACGACACAAAGACAGAAGTGCTTACAATTTAATTTTAATTATGTTCCAGAGAATTATGTAAACAATAGAGCTTTAGCATTTGACAAAGGACAGCTTCCAGAATCTCTCCCAGTTCAGTGCTGGATTCAGTTAAAACTCCTCCAACAGACGAAGCTGTGGACTGTGAGCCACAACCTGTAAGTATTTTTATTTGTTAAAATTGATCAACTTCAGGCACAGTTTCTAGCGTTAACGAGGACGTAAACAAGGATGTAAACAACAGGAAATGCTGTTTGGCACCTGCTAACAATTTAGCTACAAATTCATATTTATCAGTCAAACTGCTGTAAACAGCCACAATCTTCAGCAGCGCGTGCAGTGTCTCTCTATGCATGTCTCTCTATGCGGCTGCTTTCTGAGCATTCTACATCTCAAATAACAAACTCGCAAAAGATATAAAAACGTTTTTATATTACTTACACATGCTTATTCCGAATATATGTGAAAGACATGTCAGATTTTATTTTAGAGAGCAGGCGTGAGCTGTGTGCTCTTCATTTCTGTCTGATTCAGGCAGCTAACGCTGCTAACAGCTGCTCTGAGCCTCTGACTGGACTGTTTACACATTGCAAAAGCACGAGCTTGTAGGGGAGTGACGTGGAGCTAATCCGCGAATCACAGCACATTATGTTAGCGACCAATCAGAGCCTCTTGAGGGTGGGCCTTTCAGAGGAACTAGGAAAAATGACAGTTGTTTGCATGTTAGCTGAGTAGCTGTATATAATCAAAGTAAGATATATGAAAAAATAACGTGATTTTCTACAAGTGAAGCATGAGCACACACTGCTTTGCATCTTATAAACACAACCAAGCCTTAAAAATACACTGTGGACCACCCCTTTAAATAAAATGGCATTTGCATTCAAAACACATTAAATACAATGCAAATGTGGCAAAACCACTAATATAAGTGCATTTTTGTACAAAACACAACAAAAGGTAGGCCATTAGTATCTGGATGCAGCCATGATGATGATGCAAGCTGAGATTGCATATCTCAGAGATGCAATGTCAAACTTGATGCACTCAATGGAGCTAGTGACGTCACAGTGAGGGGTAGGGTTAGGGGTGGATACTTATCTGCTCATTCAACTTTGAACTGTCGATTCTCTTCATCAACTTCTCTTTTCCATGAGACCGACATCTTCATCCATTCAAATGATCGCTTTGCTGCGGTGCGTTATTAGCGTGATTAGCCCTTTCGATCACGTGAAGCCTTGTATAATCACTGGATGTCATGACAACAGAGTCATGCAGGAAAACTTATTTTGCCTTCGATTTTATTTCGGCCCGTATTTTTTTTAAACAAAAATACAAACAACTAAACTGTTGATTTACAAGGTTTATGAAAATGAAAATTGTTTCATATGTTTCATATGAAAATTATGAAAATTATCAATGAAGAAAATCCACCATTTGAATCCTTTACGCATGGTCTTGCAATACGAAATAGAGTTGGGTCCGGATTGAATACCCTTGCGGTCCGGATCCGGACCAGAGTCAGGACTTTGAGAAGCCCTGCTTTAGAGCATAAGTAGTAGCACTCTTAACACAATTATACTCTTATGCACCATTTTAATAATGTGCAAAAATATATTTAATATATAATATATTAAAGGTCCTTAAAAGGTGCAACTTTGTTCGATGTGTGAACAAATTGCAACTGAAACAAGAAGACAGGGTGGGACATTTTAGGGCTCTTCACACTTGAACTTGTTAACCCTGGGTCATCCTAAACCCCGGATAAATAAAATCCTGGGTTATCTGTAATTACATTTCACACTGCTCATACTATACCTGGGGTTAACAAATAATCCTCTATATTTATCAGTAGATGTTCCCTAAACCCCAGGTTAACATTTTTGTTCACAAATTTGCGGTGTCACTGACGCTAATTGGATGAACAGCAGGAAACCTTTTTACACTGCATTTCCACAACATCATTAGAAAAAAAATGTTGCCGTGTAGGTCTTTAGTTGTTTTAAGCCTCACAAGATGTGCAAAGGCAAGAAAGCAAATACAACAATACAAATGAATGAAAATAAGGAGAAAAGTATGTCATCTTACATCACCTGATCACTGCATCTGTCAAATTTCCTTACTTTTCTTTCCCCGACTGCTGTATCTGATTGGCTGTCTGTTGCCAAGCATCCAGGAGCAACAAGCAAACACTGTTCCGTTTCATACTGAACAAATGTGGTACTGCAATGCATGGTTTACACCACAAATGCAGTGCTGCCACTGTTTCAGAGCAACGTTTTTAAAACCCCTGGGTAAAATGCAGTGCTGCTAACACCACTTTTAAATTACAGGTGTTAAACGTGTCTTTATCTGAGGTAAAACGTGGAGTTTAGCACAATGATAACTCAGAGTTAAGCACAGTGTGAAAAGCCCTATTGAGTAGCTCATCCTCCTTTTTAAAAAGAGCCTTTTTGTTAATATCACATCTCTATGAACACTTGGTTACATGTAAATACAGTAAGTATCAAATTTTAGCTGCGTCTTGTAGTGGACAGGACACTTCAGATACTAGAGAGCATTTGATTGATCAGAAGATCAGAGGAGAAGATGAAGTGCATGATGTCACAAATCATTGATCAGAATCATGTAAATGCAAATGTGGGCATTGTTTTGGAGCCACTAGTCTATAGATGACCTTAAGACTAACATATTGACATTAACAATGAAACAACTTTATTTTGATTTATTTGACTTTATGAAAAAAATTGTTTAATAATCAAAAGCTATACGTTTTAGTTTTAAATATTATTACTGGTGGTAATTTGATTGTAAGATTGACTGTAAAGACAATTGTTTTCGTATAAAAGTTGAAACAGTGCAACTTTTGCAACAATTTGGACAAATGATTATGACTGACATACTGTTAAGTCATCACAAAAAGTGCACAGGAAAATCTGCATCAGAAAGCCTCTGATTGTACTGTTCTGTACAAAAATGTATTCTGCAAACATCTCAATATTAAGCTAAAACACCTTATTTAAATAATTTTACATGATTACAACTTATTCAGCAAAACTTCGCTTAAAAATTGAGACAATTTCATCATTTTGTGTGACGCTGTGCTACCACAAGACTGTTACAATATCAATCTATCCTTAAGGGCTAACTTTGAAGATGAAAGACACTTAGTCCTGGGCCGTCTCTGAACTTAACCATTGGCTTGGTTTGCTGTAAAGGATTTGGCATCAGTACTGAGCCTGTGGTTTTTGGCATCCTGCACACGCCTGCATGTCTTTGGGGAAGTGACAGAGGGAGTCGGTTGCGTAAAGGTGGGCCAAGCCTTTGCTAAGAGGACCATATGCTGCCCTTCTCATGCCCAGCGATGGGTCACTGTGTGCCAAAACTCACAAGCTGTACCAATTACACCACCCACCTCATCTCTGATACAGTGCCCATCAAAATGTTCATCGTTCTCCTTCTACTTTTCTCACATTCTCTCTCTCTCCCGCTCTCTATCTCTCTCTCTCTCCTTGAAAATACATCTCTAACCACAGTTACAGCTTGTTCTCCTTCCCCCATCAATCTATTATCTGAACTTTCCCTAGAGAGCTCTACTTCAGGTTTTCTAGACATCGTTGAATTGTTTGCCCAAAACAAATATCAAAAAGAGATTTCAGTTTTCATTCCAGCGCAGTACAATCACTGAAGGGGTTCGAGGAAAATGCCTCTGTAGAACTTTCATTCATTCATTTTCTTTTCGGCTTAGTCCCTTTACTAATCTGGGGCCGCCACAGCGGAATGAACCGCCAACTTATCCAGCACATGTTTTACACAGCGGATGCCCTTTCAGCTGCAACCCATCACTGGGAAACCTTTGTAGAACTTACTTCTCACAATTCACATCATTTCACAGCAACTGTACAGAAAATATATGTTATTGTCATTATGTGATATTAACATTTGAATATCTTGATATTAATATGTAAATATTTACCAGTGATTTAGATAAGACATTCCAATTCAATGCTTGAATTTGTGTTGAGGCAGGAAAAGGGACACAGAATTCAAATTTTAAAGGAAGGAAACATTGAAATTTATTTAAAATTCAACAAATTTTGTAAAATTATTGATTTTTGGATGGATGGATGGATGAATGGATGGGTGGGTGGATGGATGGATGGATGGATGGATGGATAGAATAACAGTACAATGGATGGATATATTGATAGGTGGGTGAATGGATGGATGGATAGATTGATGGATGGAGAAACCTATGACTTGAAATGTTTATTTTTAACTCTGAAATCTGGACTCTACAAGAACTATGTTAAGCTGCTTTGACACAATCTACATTGTGAAAAGCGCTATATAAATAAACATGAATTGAATTGAATTGAATTCTTGAACATTTTTACTTCCTATTAATAAAAGGTGAATAATACTTGTAGCAAAACTCACTACCACACTGCTACGGTGTTGAAATTGGTTGTCAGAGTGTTTTTAAGACTTTCTGGGTGGCATTTCAAAGCACTGCTGTAGGTTACTCTGAAAGCTTCACCCTGTCAGTGTACTGCTGACTGGTATTTACAGAACTCATACAACTGTACTGGTAGCAGAGCATTCAGATAAAGAGCACTGACAGAGCCAAACCACCGCTCACTTCTCTCTCAATTCCCCAATTCTCTCTCTTATTAACATGCTCTCTGACACATATAAACAGGTGCCTCTTTGCTAATCTGGTGCACAAAGTGGCGCTACATCTCCCACAGTCAAATTCATGACGTGCAGAAGGGTTTACTGTGCCACTGGCATAAAAACAAGTCTTAAAAAATACTCCCAAAAAAGAAAGCAAACCCCCTTTGAAGACCCCCAAATTGACCTCCGACTCTCAAAGCTCAACTTTTCCACTTGGCTCACATTGGTGTTTGCATTTCAGCAGGCCGCAATGCAGAAGATAGATGTATTTGCCTAAATCCAGAGACGCTGATGGGGAACGAGAAGCTCCAAGGACAACAGCAGCCATGACAAGAGGCACTTCAAAAAGAGGTAATGAGTAACTGCAGGTCAGACTCAGAGAAATATGAGGAGAATGACTGCGAGAGCACAAAAAAAAGAGACAATAATGTTTGATCCTGAAGGGAGGCCCGACCCCCAAGTCTGACTCCTGCCAGCTTTGCGTCACGCTGAAATCCTTCCCCCTCTTCACATGCTTTCATTAAAGCATGAGAGCTCATTAATCAAAGCTTTCCTAAAGGAGAGAGGCTGAACACTGGGGTGTGAGCGGCCTTCTGATGCTCTAGTGCCTTCATGTCCTAGTTGGACACACACATACAAAAAAAAATCCACTGGTTGTGTTTTATCAACTAGTCTCTGGTAGCAGTACTTCTAATGATTCACCTGACTCACGATTCGATACGATTCATGATACTAATCTCACCATTCACGATCTAGTCACGATTTTGTAACAAAATTATTTGAAACAAATTTAAGGTGAAGAGCCCTTTTATTTTTTTCTAAAATGCTGCACATTTTTCTTGCAAAATACATTTTCTGCCATAACCAAATTGCTTTAAAAAAAAAAAAAAAAAACAGAAAAAAAAGAAGAATACAAACTAAAGAAGACTCATGATTATATAAACAAACTAAAACTGTGACTGTGCTGGGATTTTACATTTTAAAAAAGAAATATCAGCATATCTATCTTTTCTGGCATAAGCTGAGGTCTTTGCACATTTACAATGTCCTCTGCTGAAAAAAAACTCTTTCACTGGGGACTGAAATGGCTGGTGTGGAGAGGAAAGTCTTTCCTAAACCAGAGAGCAGGGTGTACAGAGGTGGTAAATAGGCCCTCTGCTCCAGGGGACTGGCCACTGGAAGAAAAAAAAAAACTGATTCTAATTTTAATAATTATATAGTAGGAATCAGGACTTGTACATGATTATTAAGGTAAAAAATAATATTACTTGTATAATTAATTAGTATAAGTATCAGTGTGATACACTTAAGAAGAGATAATCTTAAACATTTTTAAATATTCAATAATAAGCAAATTATTAAAATATGAAAAGGAGAGGGTAAAAATAATATAATACCCTTTCTTTTTCAGTTTGAAAAACATCTTCACACTTTTGCTATGAAAACACTGATGCACCACGTGATCTCCGTAACTGTATTTTACTGTAGGACAGTTATGTACTGTGAAAATTACTGTATATTTTACAGTAAATATATACATACAATTCTGTATATACATATACAGCCAGATAAATGGTACTGTAAATGTAAATACAGTAGTTTTGCAGTAATTGATTTACAGTAAGTTACTGTAGATTCTACAGGAATATGTGTTAATGGTGCAATTAATTATGTTGTGTATTTATTTCAATTATAAGCATAAATATTCATTCTGACCCAATTTTACTGCACAACATTTGTCTTTAGCAACACTGTAAAAGTTAGTATAATAAGTATAAACATACTGCATAGATATATCCATCAGTACAATATGCCATATGACTAAACCAAAATATGCATGAAGAATCCATGTTTAAAGGTGTTTTTGACTTCTAAATCGCCATGTTTTAGAGACAGTTCACCCCAAAATGAAAATTACCTTATCATTTATTCTCCATCATGTGGTTATAAACCTTTATGAGTTTCTTTCTTCTGTTTAACACAAAAGAAGATACTTTGAAGAATGCTGAAAGCTGGCACCCATCAACATTTACAGTAGGAAAAAAAATACTATGGAAGTCAATGGGTTCCAGCTACCAAAATTCTACAAAATATATTTTTTTGTGGGTTCAACAGAAGAAAGAAACTCAAATAGGTTTTCAACATGAGCAAATGATGACAGAATTTTCATTTGTTGGATGAACTATCCCTTTAAGCCTATATATCGGGACAATTTTAGATCTGTCAGGTTGATCCATGCAGTCTGGTAGCTTTAAATAACAACATGGCATTTACTCGGACACCATTTTAATACTCCAAATATGCTTTCATAATAAAATATCGCATTTCACACATCTTCAACCACCATTCATAACACCAGAGGACAGATTTTTTTCCCCTAAAGCAAAATCAACATTTCTATCTGTACGTATTGCTTGGATTACCATTCATCTTTATCATCAAAGCATCCCTGTAAATGAAAGCACAAAAGCACATACTGCGAGAGCGCCCGTGGACTCCACCAGCTGAGCTCCGAAACACTTTCAACCAATCAACAGATTTGTCGGAGACCCCAATCAATCTCACACACAGAATAACAGAGGGAACGTTTCTCATAGCCGAGCCTCTGGCGTGCAAAAAGTCTGCTTCTGCCAGCATGACGGAGCTGTTTGTCACGTTTGAATGATTGTTCGTATCACCACCATTGACTATTCCAAAATTAAATATGCAGAAGAAATGATGAATTTGGCCAAGAATCAAATCGAAAAAAAAAAAAAAATGTTTACATTCTGCCTAAGGGCTGTTTAGATTGCATGTGATTTTTGACGCCCATTTTGACAGTGGAAAATTCACTGTAAAGCGATTCTTAAACAATATTTTGCGTTTTAGGTTTTTTGAAGGTAAATGAAATCCTACTTTCTTCACACACACTTTGGGATTTAGGTTGTTTTGAGTAGATAAATTACAGTTGCTAAGTAGATAAATGTACAGTGCTTAGTATAAATGAGTATATTAAAAAAATATATTTTTATCAATTTCTTAGTGAATGTAGCAATATATTTTGGTGGATTTACAAAACAGTTTGATTTAACAGGTATATCCATTAAATTAAGAGTTCAGTCACCTAACAGCTTTAGGAATGCAAAGAAAATGCATTTAATTTCGAACGAGTTATTGCAAAATAAATAAATAAATTGGCAAACTACAAAATTTGGTAACACTTTACAATAAGGTTGTATTAGCTCATGTTAGTTAATGCATTTACCAACATGAACCAACAATGAACAATACATTTATTACAGTTTGTGTTCATGTTAGTTAACATTAGTTAATGAAAATATAGTTGTTCATTGTTAGTTCATGTTAACTCACAGTGCATTACCTAATGATATCAAGCATGAGTTTGGATGGTATTAATGCATTAGTAAATGTTGAACTATGATTAATAAATGCTGTAAAAGTATTGTTCATAATTAGTTCATGTTAGTAAATACAGTAACTTATGAAACCTTATTGTAAAGAGTGACCCAAAATTTCAACTAAGTTTTATATATATTTTTTATGTTTCTCTTGATTATTAAATTGGGTGTACTAATATTTGGACTGTAATATAAAAAAAATTTATTAGTTCCAATCTTGGCTTTGGTACTGACTAGTCTAATGTGTATACACAAATATATCATTGTAAGGCATCCTATAGAAAATATTAATTTAAAAGAGAGATCTGTGAGGGGTGTACTCGGTTATGCTGAGCACTGTAAATGTGATCCTAATTATCATGTAAATTAGACTTCATGGCAATGAAATTTACAATTATTTTAAATCCAAACAATAGTTTTATCATTTATTTAGGTAATTAAAGAAATAATTCAATACAGTAACCTCAAACTCCCTTTATGTTCTGTATAAATCTTTGGATCTGCAGCAGAAACACATTCAGCATGAAACCTACTTTTTAATTTTACAATTTATTCAGTCGAAAATGTAATATTCATTCATTCATTTATTTTCCTTTGGCTTTGTCCCTTATATATCAGGGGTCGCCACAGCGGAATGAACCGCCAACTATTCCACCATATATTTTACACAGATGATGCCCTTTCAGCTGCAACCCTTTACTGGGAAACATCCATACACTCTCACATTCACACACACACACTCATACACTATGGCCAATTTAGTTCATCCAATTCACTTATACTGCATGTCTTTGGACTGTGGGGGAAACCAGAGCGCCTAAAGAAAACTTACGCAAAACACGGGGAGAACATGCAAACTCCACACAGAAATGCCAACTGGCCCAGCCGGGACTCGAACCAGCAACCTTCTTGCTTTGAGGTGATCAGTGCTAACCACTGAGCCACCGTGCCGCCAGCTAAAATGTAATAATAACGCTAAATTAAGTCAACTTGTTCAGATTGATGCAAATCAAATCTTTGGGATTAGTAAGTTGTTTTAAATGTATTTTTTTTAACACTAATGCTGCATTTATTTGACCAAAAGAAATTACAGTAAAAAAAGTAATACTGTAAAATGTGAAACACAGCGAGCATATATTGACCAAACTTGAATCTCTACCATCATACACAAGCACACGCTGTTATTCAGAACTAAATTTAGGCAACGTCTTCTAATCCATCACTCCAATATGACAAACATCCAGAAAAAAAGGCCTGTTCTGTCAGCAAACTCTGTCATTCTTCTGAAGCTACGAAACATTCATCATTTTTTCAATCTAGCTGCTTTTTTTGGATTTAGTCTTTAGAATTAAAATTGATCTCGATGCCATGACTAACCCCCACATTACATGCCAAAAAAAAAGTCTTGCAGACTGCTGCTACGCTGAACATAAATACATCCAGATTAATGTTCTCCGGATTTGTAAAATAGTACAAGGGAGGAGACTGGAAGACTTGAAGAGTGATGGGTGGAGTCAGAAAAGGTCCATCAACCGCTGATGAAGTCACACCACATCAGTCAGGCCCAAAACAGGCCACAAACATATGTTTCACAGCCTATTTCTTTAGATCATGATTACTCAAACCCAACCTTCCCTATGCTACCACTATAAGAGCGATGAATCACTGGAACTATTGACATGCATCAGAATATTGTAAACATCACATGGTGAGGGTTTTATTTTCTTAATTACAATATGTGTATATATAGTTGAAGTCAGAATTATTAGCCCTCCTGAATTATTAGCCCCCCTGTATATTTTTTCCCAATTTCTGTTTAACGGAAAGAAGATTTTTTCAACACATTTATAAACATAATAATAGTTTTAATAACTAATTTCTAATAACCGATTATTTTTATCTTTGCCTTGATGACAGTACATAATATTTTACTAAATATTGTTCAAGACACTAGTATTCACCTTAAAGTGACATTTAAAGGCTTAGGTTAACTAGGCCTGTTAGGGTAATTAGGCAAGTCATTGTATAACAACGGTTTGTTCTGTAGACAATCGGAAAAAAAAATTGCTTAAGTGGGCTAATAATATTGACCTTAAAATGTTAGTTTTTTTTATATTAAAGACTGCTTTTAATTCTAGCTGAAATAAAACAAACAAACCTTTATCCAGAGAAAAATAATATTATAGGAAATACTGTAAAAAAATTCTTGCTCTGTTAAACATCATTTGAGAAATATTTTAATAAATTCACAGCAGGGCTAATAATTTAGACTTCAACGCTACATGTCAAATATTGGAAATCTGAAGGAAAGTTCAGGAGGAGCACGTTCGTAAAGTCCAAGCAATTACATTGCTGAGGGTCTATAAACAGCAAGATGCATAACTCACACTTTTCCACAGTTCTGGCACACCTCCTTCAACTCCAACTTTACTTTCCATAGTGTGTTCCAGTAATGAACTCTGGTCTTCTGTGGAGTCCTGTTTTTGGAAATCCTTGAGGACAGAAATCCAAATATGTTTATTCTCTTCCACTGTCCTTATTGATTATATGTGTAAAAACATACACATCGATCATACTGCATATTATACACACATCCAGTGTTTAGGACTGACAACTACATGTACTTATTTACAACAAAGCCATGGAAGAACCATTTTTAGCCCCCTAAAGAACCTTTCAATGATCCATTCTAAAATGACAGTTTTCTTTGTACCAAGATCTTTAATCTAAAGATAATTTCCACCTGTTGTGGAATGAAAAGTTTCTATGGATGTTAATGGTTCTTTATTGAACTTTATTGTTGATGCTTCATTACCAAAATATTTCTCTAAATGTCCTGTTCACAAAGCAGATAATGATAGAGACCTTATTACTATTGTATGCCCCAATTACACTTGCGTACCACAGTGACAGTGACTAAAGTAAATATCGAATACATTCATTCATTCATTTTCCTTCTACTTAGTTCCTTATTTATCAGGCATATATTTTACGGAGCGGACACCTTCCAGCCATAACCCAGTACTGGGAAACACCCATACACTCTCATTCACACATGCACTTATACTCTATGGCCACCTATACAGCATGTCTTTGGACTGTGGGGGAAACCAGAGCACCCGGAGGAAACCCACGCCAACACGGGGAGAACATGCAAACTCCACACAGTAATGCCAACTGGCCCAGCCAGGACTCAAACCAGCAACCTTCTTGCTGTGAGCCGACAGTGCTAACCACTGAGCCACCATGCCACCCATATTGAAGACATTCAAAATGTATTACACTAGACAGAATTCATTCATCAAGCCTAATTAACAGAGCATGTAAAAAAAAAAGACTGCAGACCACAACTGACAGGAACAGGAGGACGGTGACTAAATGACACATTTCTGCATATCTCAATAGCAGATTGGACCATTTTCTGTGAGCCCTAGAGATGTTTATACATGAAAATACAGCTGATGAGAAGTTTCTGAAACATTCAGAACAGCCCCTCTGGCGACAAAACCATGCCACATTCAATGTCAATTAATACACCTATTTATTAAAGAGATAGTTCACCCAAAATCATCATTTTCGCACCCTTCACTCGTTCCAAACATGTTTCTTGCTTCTGTTGAACAAAAAAGAAGATATTTTGAAAAAAGCTAGAAACCGGCAACCATTGACTTTGTTTTTCTAACTATAAACTACGGTTTTCTCAAAACTTAAAAGTTTATAACCAACTGAGGGCGGTTCGCACCTTTCGCTTTCAGCTTCAGTTTTGACCACATCTATACCTAAATGCATTGACTTGATGGTATGCAGTGCTTTGGGTAATGCATTACAAGTAATGTGAGTTACGTAATAATATTACTTTTCTAAATAACTAGTAAAGTAATGCATTACTTTAAAGAATTAAGTAATAATATGTAATGTAATGTGAGTTACTTTATAGATTAATTTATTAGCTTTTAAAAAAATTAATTGCTGAATAACACATTTATGTCGTCACGTTGTAACCCACACTTGAAAATGGAGAAAAGGAAAAGGGGATTGTCTCAATGGACAGTGATTTTACTTAACTAATAAGACAAAAAGCACAAAAGCAGCAAACACTGCTTTAAACTTTCAATAATCTGTATATACGGCTTCTATAGAACTGGGGTCAGAAAGTTCTCAGAAGATAACATTATCCTAAATTATAATATTTTAAAGTGTTTTTTAAAGGTAAATGAAGTTTATACAGTGCGTTGATAGTTGCAATTGCTCCTCTATTTAAAAAAAAAAAAAAAAGCTGCAAGTTCTAAAAGAGATCAAGCCTCAGGCAGATAAGAAAAAGTAACACAAAAGTAACTCAAAAATAATGTAACGCATTACCATAAAAAGTAAATAACGAAACTAATTACTTTTTTAGAGAGTAACTCAATATTGTAATGCATTACTTTCAAAAGTAACTTTCCCCAACACTGATGGCATGTGATTGGCTTATTTACATATTTGTGTTTAGGTGTGCCTAATAAAGTGGCCAGTGAGCCTATACAAAAAAAAACAAAAAAAAAACACTGAAACGCACTTGGATATCAAGCTTTAAATCTTACATTTTTCCTCAAACTAAAACTCAGAAGAAAAAAATCTATTTACTAACCACAAAGAGAAACAGTGAGCTGATTCGTGTCAGACTCATGACAAGAGTTACGATGGGGCAGATATAACCCGCTGAGAGCCGTGCGGTTAATGCCAGCCTGACGGTTCCATGAAACGCAGGAAAGAGTTCCACATTCCGCTTTTGGAATTGACTGGAGATTCTGTTTCCATCCTTTGTGTTCTCTTGCCATTACATTTAGAGACGGAAATAAATTCCAGAAGTGTTTGGAGGGTGGAGTATGAAAACTAAAATAAGAGGAATAGTCACTGACTCGTTTTAATGACTTTTGTGTGTTGATGCAGACATAAAGTCTTTGTCCATGAAATGGGGCATTGTGGGTTATTCTGGCGCCTCCTTCACTGTGCTGATAATCCAAGCGATAATAAAATACAATCTGCAGCAGTCTTATGGCAAAACACAGATTCTCAACATTCAGATGATCACAGACACTCTTTTGGTGGGCCATTCTAATACGTCTTTTATCATTAATATTCATTACCTTTAGAAGATCCCCAAGAAGTCCAAAAGATCGGTTTTATTTTCTTATCATTCTCGTGCAGTAGTGGGCGATTTAATGAAATATTCAGATTACATCTGGCCCTCAAAGACTCAAACTAATTGCATTGTCAAAGAGCTAACTGTCCCTTCAGTGCCTTGATCTGTGGACTAAAAACTGAATGGGATTATAGGATTATAATCAAATTCTCAATTGAAATCTATTCATGCCTGTTTTTTCTTCAAATGTCAGAAGGTATAAATAAACACCAACCAGCCAGCCTATTATACAACAATTAAGGCAAGATGCTGCAAACATGGTGAATCACCACACTTCCTCAGTTGAATGATAAATTAAGCTTTGCAAATATTTTTTTCTGTATTAAGTTTTGTAAAATCATCTCACATAATTTAAATATATATGCACGAATTAACATAAATTTACAAAAAAAACCCATCTTGTTTCATTTTTACATTTTCAAAGATGTTTACAGAGGTGATTTGGGGAATCCTATTTAATATCTCCATAATTCAGATAATAATGTATTGTGAACAGCCAGACTACACATCTACAACTGAACTGAACTACAACTCCCATCATTCCCTGCACTAACACACCTGGTCCAGATCCCCCTTGATTGCAAACACACAGCTGAAGCTTGTGAAGACTGATTACTGGGTTATAAATACACCTCACTCACACACACATTGCTGAGTCTTGTTTGTAACATTTCAAAGCGTACCCTAGTCTAGCCTTGCTGTGTTTCCTGACCCTTGTTTTGTTCTTGTTTATCCTATTTGCTGCCTGCACCGACCAATTCAATTCATGTTTATTTATATAGCGCTTTTTACAATGTAGATTGTGTCAAAGCAGATTTCAGAGTTGACCACTGCCTGTGACCACGACTATGCTTTTGGATTACCCTCAAGATACCGTTTGTTCCTCTTTGACCATTGCCTGCCTGACTAAGCTGTGAATAAACTGTGTTTAGACCCTTACCTCCATTGTCACTGACTCCATTGTTACAATATTGTATATTGGGCATATAATGCATAACCATATTCCTCTATAAAAACAATCAGTATAGATATGATCAATATAGATATGAATAAATCTGTGTGGTTTGGTGTAGGCCAAAGTGCTATGAAAAAACACTTCAACTAGTTTTTTTGGATGGTTTCATTTCATTATACTAAAAAAGCAAATAGGGAAACGTTATGGA
The DNA here is from genome assembly GCA_903798115.1 of Danio jaintianensis. Taxonomy (NCBI): domain Eukaryota; kingdom Metazoa; phylum Chordata; class Actinopteri; order Cypriniformes; family Danionidae; genus Danio; species Danio jaintianensis. Next base: position 14,989,324 of record CAIGQV010017602.1, on the reverse strand, counting down.
AACAGCCTCAAAGCTTAAAACTGACAGATGCCTGAAAAAACAATAACAACATAAATTAACTAGTTTTTTTAGCTTCTCCTTATATTCATGGGTTGAAAAAACACTGTACATTTTACAGCACACACACACAAACACACACACATAATCATACAGTGCATACACAATAAAAGACATGGCAACTCTTTTCCTGATTTCGACCCAATTTTCCCCCATTAGAAAGAAAGGGAGAAAATAACATTTTCGAATTACTTTGAAGATTAAGACACTCTCTTTGCGAACATCCATCTTTGGCTTCACTCGACAAGCCCATCCTAAGCGCATTTGCAAACACACACACACACACACACGCACACACGCACACACACTCAGTCCAAATGAGTGTACCCCACACCAAAGAGAGCCGTCTGTTGTAATGATGTGCTCTGCTCTGTAAATGAGCTGAGCTGGTTTAAAATGTGAAGTCTGTGAACCATCAGCACTGCAAACGGCCATCAGTGTTGACTCCCCATAATCTGTCTCTATTAAACTCTCTTTGAAGTACTATGGTGAGGAGAGAGCGTGTGTGTGTGATCACGTACGTCGGCTTTGCGTCAATAATATCAAAGTTACTTAACAGGAAATGCAGTCTGGTACTAATTCATTTATTTGACGATGTAACAACTGACAAAAGGGAGGCTGAAATGTAATGGCCTGTTTCACACAAACTGCGATGACCTGAGTGTCATTTAAGGGTCACAGTAGGTGTTTGAGGAACTGATAATTTTGCACTGACAGCTAACAATAAAGCACTAGTGACAGGTGCTTTGTGTAAAACTCTGCTCTGCAAAAAGCAGAAATGTGTATAAGTCTCGTGTATACCAACATAGCCAAATAGGCCATAGTAAGTGCAGAACCATATTTACTGTACTGTAATTGTTTTGACAGGAATGAATACAAGGCATATAAGTACAGAACATTCAAAAATTCTGTTTTGCTGCTTTTTCAAACTACTTATTTAAAATGAGTTGAAACAATACAATTTTTCAAATTCTTGGAAACAATTTAATTGTTTTATGTTCAATCCACTTAAATTTGTGAAAACTATTAAGTTAACTTAATCGATTTGTGTTGGGACAACATGAAGAAATTGTGTGGATTGTGTGCGAAAGTGCTAACCACTGAGCCATCATAAAAAAAATTATTTATGCTTAAAAGTAATAAAGCATAAATTAAATGCATTATGTACCAAAAAATAAATATATAAATGGAGAAAACTGACATGCAGACATCCTCAAAGTTAATAGCCATATCCTTAAATTCTCTACTCTACTCTTTTTCTCTATTCTCTATTTTACAGGCCATTAGCAATCTTTCTGGGAATGCAAAAGGAAATCTTCAGAGAGACTTAACCTATATAAAGTGTATTATAAATGACTTCAGATAAAAGGATCATCTAGATGACAAATGAGTAACTAGTTCTCTGAAATCGAATACCATATACTTTTTGGCTTGAATCTTCAACAGATCCAAGTCGTGTCCAAAAACCCCCTGACAGATATCATAATTCATATATATAGTGCCAAAAAAATTACGGATCACTTTTAATTCTCATTTTCCGTCTCATTTACAGTGGATTGACAACACACAGGGAAAATCACTGACGCCCATATCAACATCCATCAGCTGGCTAAAATGAATCAAAATCTAACTAAATTTCCGAACCAGAGAAGATAACAGGTGTGAGGATCCCATCAGTGTGGATACCAGATAAATGCATCCCTCGGGACAATCAGGAATGGCAAGAATTTACCGTGAATGTAAAGAGTATAAGGTTGTGAAATGATCCGCTGTGTATGAGCACCTAGTCACATGCACATAACTCAAGAGAGACTCATGCCCTTGACATTGTCTGGTCCTCCATTCCTTTTTCCGATAGATCATTTCATTTATGATTCTTCCCTCACAAACAGGCATTCATAAAAGCAGCCTAATGTCAAAGACAGACAGCAAGACAGACGGCGAGTCTGTCCACATCCTCCCTCATTGGTCACAGATCGCAGATGGATGAATGTGATAGCAGGATAAATGGCTTTAAAGAAGAGTAATGCTACACCGTGCCGTTTGTTGTGAGTTATAACCGGTGTCAAGTTGCAGCAACTGGACAGTTATGATAGTCGATTTGCATGAATAAAACTCAGTGTTTTTTACCATGCTACATTTGGAATATGTCATAAAAATATAGTGTGTGATGACATGAGTTAGTGCTGTGGCACAGCGATCAGTAAAAAAAATCTGAACTTTTTTTTTACAAACGATTTGAGATTTTAATGGTGCTTGTGTGAGAGAAAAAAAGGTAGAGTATTAAAGGGCACTTAGTTTACCCCTTTTTCCAGATTTAATAAAGTCTTTTGTGTCTCCAGAATGTGTCTGTAAAGTTTCAGCTCAAAACACCCATCAGATTATTTATTATACCTTTCAGAAGTTTGTAATGTTTAGCTCTGAGCATCTAGTAGCTGTTTTGGTGGACTGTGCCTTTAATGCTAGTCCTCCCCGCCCACCGTTCCCACGTGCCTGTCAGTGTGCCTCAATCTCTGCCCTCGGCTGCCTCAGATAACAGACAGACATGAAGGAAGCAGATCTCAAGTAACGTTTGTGAGAAATATTACAGTAAGAACTTTCCCAATGATTATTTGATGTATTTGTTGTGGAGTTGCAACGATGAGTCACACACAATGTTGTTACAAAGTTCACACGCACACAAGCACACACACACACACACACACACACACACACACACACACACACACAC
>CAIGQV010017602.1:14944928-14986526 GCA_903798115.1 Danio jaintianensis | reverse complement strand
ACACACACACACACACACACACACACACACACACACACACACACACAGCGCGCGCGTTTAGCTTTGCACTGTTTTTGCAAGGCAAATGTGACAGGATACACATTAATATCCACTGCTGTATGGATATCCGTTATGTTAATGTACAAAATAAACCTGATTTAACATCCACAACCTGGGATTGAAGCGTCTTCTTTTATAATTGTACTGACACGCGGCTGTGGTGATAAAGTAAAGCTGAAGTAAGTCACTGTAATTCATTACAAACATGCGTTTTAAAAACGTGTTAAACTTGTGAAACTCACTCTTGATCACATTTGATGATGATTGATGATCCTAGCGAACTGAACCACCCGCTTCGAATGTTATCAGTCGATTGAATGGGCATTATCAGTGGTTTTTCAGCTGATAGATATGGGCCAGTAGGGGCCTACTGCGCCTACTGGTAGGCTCAGAAGGCTGTTATCAACCATCCACATAATTTATCAGCTATACTAATAGAGAAGAGTTCAGATCCAGATCTGTTTTTACATTACTGTGACGGTTGGGGTAGGGGTAGATGTTAATAAAATACAATTAATGGGAAATAATATAATTTAATAAATAATCAGCATAGGCTCATTCTGCATTTTGTCTTTAAAACGAACGCTGCGTGGCGGTACACCTCCATATGAATGGATTTTGAGCTGTTATCAGTTTCTCCAGTGGCTCACCGTGTACGTCGGCAGACTTGTGACGTGGTGCAGAGTTGACAGCGATGACGGGGTTCGAGTCTGGCGAAGAACAGTTTCAGAAAGCAGGTAAGACAAAACCCAAACAAGTAAATTATTTGTTTTTTATTGCTTTTTAAAAAACTGACGGTTGGGTTTAGGGAAGGAGGAGGGCGGGTTAATCGGTGCTTTTGAAAAAATAATGACGGTTGGGTTTAGGGAAGGAGGAGGGCGGGTTAATCGGTGCTTTTGAAAAAAATTGACGGTTGGGTTTAGGGAAGGAGGAGGGCAGGTCAATCGGAGCGGCCTCTGCTGGATTTACGCGAGAAGAGCAGATATTTGATATCTCATATAGCTGATTAACCATGTGCATGGTTGATAACAGCCTTCTGAGCCTACCAGTAGGCGCAGAAGCCCCTACTGACCCATATCTATCAGCTGATAAACCACTGATAACGCCCATTCAATCGACTGATAACATTCGAATTTGCTGACTGAACAGATCTTTAATTCCCGGTTGCTTTGCGCACGTCCTGTCTTGTTGATATGATTATACGCGTTACTACGGAGACATGTTAATACGCAGCTGTCAATCAATTTGGTGGGCGGGGAAACCGCACTCCTACGTCAAGTTGCGGTCGACCTCAAAATGGGAGGGATTTAGATGCTATTTTAACGTCAGGAAATTTTAAAAAAGAGACTTATTGTCTTTATATCACCCCAATATGACTGTGGACACTATACCTACACGCAGTTCTCTCCAAACAGCTTACAAAAGATGATTTTCATCATAGGTGCCCTTTAAGATAAGGAGGTGGTGCAGATGTGCACCTAAACTAGCAAATGGGGCAATAAATAGGAAAATTGTCCTTGTGTTTTCTTTATTACGCTGATAGGTAGCGAAAACATAAATAAATATCAGCTGTTCTTTGTGGTAACTAAGGGCATGCTCACACTATAGGTACAGAAGCCTTGAACCGTGCCGAAGCGCACTTGTCCCCCCCTCCCCTCTCCCCCGAGGGCCTGCACTCACACTGCATTTTGCCTTCCAAACCGGAGCACGCTTGCGTCATCGATGATGTGGCTGTTCAGTTTAACAGTAAGAGAAGTGCTCTCGCTCAGCACAGTGGAGATTGCTTTAGTTATATCGTTTTGTTTTATTTTATTTTCTGTCGTTTGATATGCAGTGACACACAGTCAAATATTTTGCCATACAGATCCGCAACTTTTGACACTCAGAAATTATCATGAAAGTCCTTGTGCTGCACGTATTAGGAGGTTTGCTGAAGGTACAGCTGACATGCAGCGAGGGGTTTGTGTCTTTAATAAACTATGACAGTTTGCGTTCATTGAAAAGTAAGAATGATTAAAAAGACCATATGAAACAGTCCCTTAAAAGTGACGTTGCGTCTTCAGTTTCAGGTTCAGGCGTGCTTAGCACTCACACTACAAGTGTACCATGCCAAAGCCCAACCGAACCAACCTCTTCCAACCGGACCAGGGCCGGCCAACTGAACCGCCCGATTCGGAACACTCACACCTGTCAAATGAACCAGGAAATGCGCCTGGGCATGGTTCGGAAAGCATAGTGTGAGTGCACCCTAAGGTGCTATTTAGCATCACTAGGTGGTTATTTGAATTGTAATTATAGGAGACCAATTTAAGTGCTGGTTCTTTTGTAGTTCTTTGGGGTGGTTAAGGTGCTGGATATCACCGTATTTAAAGATATGGTGCTATGTAGCACTTAAAGTGGTTCCCCATATGATTACCACTTTTTGCATCGCAAAAATCAGAAATATTGTTTCTAAGGAAAAGATGGAGATGCTTGTCCATGCCTTTGTCTCTTCACGGTTGGATTATTGTAATGTTCTGTTCACTTGTCTGAACAAATCTTCCATAGATCGATTGCAAGTTGTGCAGAATGCAGCGGCGAGGCTTTTAACCAGCACCAGTAGGAGGTCGAACATTACTCCTGTGCTTAAAGCACTTCACTGGTTTCCTATTAGTTTTAGAGTAAATTTTAAGATTCTGGTCATTACATATAGAGCTCTGCATGGTCAAGCACCCCTATATATTCAAGATCTTTTACGTAGTCACTCATGTAGCCGGTCTCTGAGGTCTTCTGGCAAAGACCTTTTAGCCATTCCCAGAACTCGTCTTAAGACTAAAAGTGACCGTGCCTTCTGTGTTGTGGCCCCAAGGGCTCTGGAACTCTCTCCCTATAGCACTGAGAACTCTGGGATCAGTTTAACTTTTTAAAAAGCAATTAAAGACACATTTTTTTGCACAAGCTTTAAATTGACAGTGTTTCTGTACTTGGATTTTTAACTTGTTTTAATATGTTTTCTTTTATTGATGTGTTCTTTTACCTGTTACTTACTTACTTTTTCTGCTATTTAGCACCATATTTTAGAGTGTACTATGGAGGTCAATGGCTACTGATCTTCGAAATATATCTTTTTTTTGTTCAACAGAAGACAAAAACTCAAACCGGTTTTAAACAATTGGAGGGTGAATCTTATGCAATTTTGAGTGTGCCTCACACAGGTGAGTGGGCTTACCAAACCACCTGTAGAAAACACACTCTTTCATCACTCTGACACTTTAACCGATACTTGGACCAGCCACTTTCTTACAATCACTCCATTAAAAACATTGTGCATTTCTGAAGTGTGCGTCACATAAGTGAGTGGGCATGACAAACCACCTGTATAAACACTTTTCTCCCTATATTCACTTTACTTAAACTCTATCTTACAAGGCCTCAGTATGAAAAACAATGTCTACTTGTGAATGTATAACAAATCATGTTGCACTTTGTTTTCTTCAACCTTAAAATACTTCTTTTGCATAATCCTGCACAATATCGTTCTGTTTTATGTAAAAGTACTTGTATAGTCTGTCTTAGGTTATGTTTATGGTTTAAGTATATTTATTTAGTATAGTTAGATTACTGCTCCGGTATGTTAGTTATGCATAGGTTTAAAATAGCTCTTATGTTCAATGTTGGGTTGATATTTAGAATTATGTTTATTTATGTAGCACCGTGGTCCTGCGAGACGTGACATTTTGTTCCACTGTCTGATTGACTTGTCTTGAGCAAGTAGGGACATAATTTTTTAGTTTTGGGTGAACTATCACTATAATAAAACATAAAGCTTAAATATAATTTGTTATGTGATAAAATATCAATTTAACATTAAAAAAATTACATTTAATTAACTTTTATGAATGAGAAGCTGGTGTCTTCAAAGTTAATAGACACTAACTATTGTAACCATTGTAACCTCTGGACTGTTATGATAATCGATTTGCATGAATTAAACCCAGTGCTTTTTAAGCATGGCACCTTTGGAAAATTGTATAAAATATAGTGTGCGATGACATGACTTGGTGCATCGATAAAACATTCAGACCTCCTCGATTTCAGATTTTAATGGTGCTTGAGAGGGGAAAAAAGCAGAGATAAAAATGTGACGGAGGTTGCGCATATCTGCAATAAACTTGGTGCAAATGGGGCAAGGAATAGGGAAATTGTCCTTGCGTTTTCTTTATTACGCTGATAGGTAGCAGGCCACGCTGCCTTGGGAAAAAGTGCAAAACGGAGAGCAGGACATTCTTCACGCACACTAACCAAGCATCTCATTTTTGATCACCGTTTTGAGCCCTGTTACAACCCACATTGCCCTAATAGAGCAAACACAAACATTGTCAAGCCCAGGGGAAGAAGCCAAAGTCATTACATCTACAATCTATATATTTTTGAAGCGTAGCACCCATAGTAAGTAAGTAGGGGGGGGCAATACTGCATAAGTGAGCAGAGCTTTCTAACCCAAAAAAGAGAGAGACGAATGTAAAGTGAGCGGGTGAGGAGAGAAGGAGGAAAACTGGAGATTACATCATTCCATTGAGATGTAGAGATTAAATTGTGGTTTGGATCTGAAGTCTTCAGACCACAGTGTTAGACTGCTGAAACCAGGAATATTTTTGGTGGGTTTTGTCTGTTTTATGGGATAAAAGTCTGGTTGTGTTCAAGGGGAGTTTAAAGCTGTCTATGACTGATTTTTGTGTCCAATCTGAGGTCCAAATGTGCATATATGGACAGTACAACCTGAAATCACCCACATTTCGAGTATCAGCCAATGGTCACAGTCAGGGGTGGATTTAGCTGTTTGGGGGCCCTAAGCAATTCCAGCCATGGGACCCAGCAGTCCTACAGTAATATGCACCCTTCGTATTTGTATTTATTTAATTATCTTTTTCTTATATCACTCAGTCTTGCTTTTTAAATTTTTATCTTAAAGCAATCTCTACATTTTAAATGACTTGTTGACTTGAATTTACAACTTAAAATAATGAATAAACTATTTGGTTTTTAAAACAAAATTTTCATCTGATTTGACTGCTGGACTGATCCATGATTGGAGGTGTGGGGACACATTTGCACAGATGTACTAATTAAGGTAAATTTGTATTTGTTAGACTACAAAATGTGATATAAAATGACGTTATATATAATTTATAGAAACTTCTAGATATTTCGCCGCTTACCTCGCTTTTTGGTTAAATCCGCCCCTAGTCACAGTGAAAACTCTATGAAAGTCTATAGAAGTTTCATGACAAAATTTTAAAATGTATTTAAAATAAGATAATTGAGATTTTTTTTTATCTTAAAGTTCCTTTTGTTATTCACAATTCTGAATTTATACTCCAAAGTAATCTGTAAAACTAAAGCTGGAATGCATGCTTTACAAAGGTCTCAGTTTCTTTGAATTTCTTTCTGAGATGGATTTTTATGACTAGAGTAGACATCATTTTTGTATATTTCTCAGCTTTTTTTCTCAGTTTGCATTGGAAGTTCCACATTATCACCCTTTTTTTGCAGTTTGCAACTTTATTCATTGCAGTTGTGAATTTATGCATTTATGGAAACAAAATAGATACTTTGCAAGAAATAAACTTGCCGTTTTGTGAAGAAAAGTCTGATTTATGAAATGTTACACACAAAAATGTTACACACTATATTAATTTTAATCTTACTGAAAATTAGTGACACAACAAAAAGGCACTTATAAAAACCACAATTTAATAATCAGATCCTAAAAAAAAGTTTCCACAAATAAAATTATATATATACTAGTTTTCAATCAATAATTATTGTAGTAGACCATACCTTATGCCTTCTCACTAAGATAATCATGAGTTTATTTCAACCCTGAAGACAATTTCTCTCACCTTTACACTGTGTCTGGTCTTCTATGTAGATCAGCCAGTGCACACTAACTAGGAACCAAATATCATGTGCACAATCCCTCAGTGTCTTCCTCTCGCTCCTCATCTTCTGCAGTTTTTCTCTGACTGAAAGAAAGAATGCTTGTTAAAGTTTTGTTGACCTTTTCATAGTGCCTTATATGAAGAAATGCCAATCAAACATCTCCTGGGAATGAATAGGTTGTTTAACACCTAAAATAGCACCACACCATGACTTCTGTGGTGACACATGACTGTAAATCATATGGATGTGTGTTACCGGACAGCAAGATTATTACTTCATGCACGTTGGCTGACACTTTTAGACAGAAAGCAATTGGCTGGGAATGGATATGAAGTACTTTAAACTGATGAGAAATGATTGGTCAGTGTTCAGGACTCTCATAAACAGAAGTTTCACTCCCAATTCCAGCTCAATGGTGTCAAAGCAAATAACTTGATTTCTACCTCTGGTTCTCCCTGAACAAACAATGTACTCCATCCTCATTCTCCATCCCGAGGCCACTGTTTCCTGCTGTCCTTATCTTCCTGATAAGCCTCATTGCTGCTGGAAATCTGGCATGAGGAAGGAGAAAGAGAGTGAAATAGCCTTATCTCACTCCTACTGGTACTGGTACTCTGGCTGACTGAAGGCCAGTCAGGAGGCTTTCCATTGGGTGGGAGTTTCTCCGGAGGCCTTGAAGAGTCTGGAACCTTCTCCAGTTTACTTCATTCACACTCAAGGTCATTGTGAAAAAAGAAATCTCTTAAAAAAAATCATTATGCACTGAAAATTTTAAAAGGGGTCAAGAACTGCCTCTTTATTATTGTGCTCTGATTTTTGAGGTCAACTTATAACAGTATCAAGATTTTTACTTCATAAAAACAACATATTTTATAAGTAAAAGTCTATTATTTTTGTCCAATTTTGGCTCACCTTATTGGACCCCACCATTTGAGTGGCCGTGTCAGAGTGTAGACACCCACTGACTTGATTGGCTAACATTTTTGCATATTTAGAAAAGAAAGTGTGCACTCCACAAACTTCTGCATGCATGTTTGACACCCTATATTATTCATAGATGGATTGTAACATTACCAGTCATTGCTCACAATACTGTACACTATTTAGCCAGCAGATTCAGCACATCATTGTCATACTTTCAATCTTTCAGGAAATCCAGCATTCAATTGTGCCCTTTTTTGTACACCAATCAGCTGTAAAATAAATTTAAAAAGTGAAAGTCCTTACTGATGAGGCGAATAATGTCGATTTCTCAGTTCATGACCCCATTAATTTGAGAAAAATCCTAAATGTTACAGTACATTACAGAAAACAATTATAGAAAAAGCTTCTCTTTTAAAGATCCTAAGTGATGTTAGGGTTTTGACTTGGTGGACAAAAGATCATATTACAAAACCACAATGGCACTGCGAGCTGGAAACGTCACAACACTTGAGAAGCACAGTGGCATGTTTGAACGTGCAGGGATCATACAAATATCTAGCTGAAAAGTCCAAAATTATGTGGAGAACATGTCACTATTTATAAAAGACATGGAAAAATGAAAAGTAAAGACAATCTGCACTTCCATTTATAGCTGGCCATCCGGCGGAGAATTCATCAACTCTTTTTAATTAACAAAATAATATTTCTTTTATTAACGCTTGTGATCAAAATGTATTTTAAAAATAGTTCATGATGTACAGTATTTTACCCTGTGTTTTTAATTAAACTATTTTTAAAAGATAATGTTTTTAGCAGAAATATATTTTTGCTGTGGTTACTAACTCATACATGTGGTCTATCAATATCGGGTCGTATTAAAAAAGAACAACTTCAAAATAATTTCACTTTAAACAAATTGCACATTGTTACTTTTAACTTTAACAGTAACACAGGGTGGGTCAAAAGTAACAACAATATTTGCTAGATTTACTGGCTTAATCTTGTTTAGTTTAAATATATCTGACGATGACCTTGTTAATGTTAACTGCACACATATTTTGTCCTTTATTTTGGCAAAAAATATTAAACAGCATTTTCATTTTAAATTTCACTTCCATGTTTCAAAAGCAATCCAACAATGCGATATGTTACAATTTTCAAAATACTTTTTATTATTATTGGCAATATGCACAAATTTTATAAAACATATGCATCAAAACACTGAAAAATGTAGAAATGAAAAATAAGGCATGGCTATTAGCAGAGTGACATAAATAACAGTGTTACCTTCGTCCCCTCAGGAACTCCTGCCATTTAAACCTGATTTACTTTTAAACTGAAAAACTCAGAGATTGCAAACTTAAGGATGTGTTATTTCACTAAATAACCTGTAGATTGAAAAGAAATACAACGTGTAATAAGAAAAAAAGAACAGCTACAGCACAATAATTTACTTTCTACACTTAAAAACTGAAATTCGGACATAACCACGGAATATGGAGGCGAAATCAGGTGATATTTGGCAGCGCCATCAAGGGTTGCTGCTGTTAAAGCAAATGTTGGCTTTGAGAAAATCACTTTGTTACTTTCGTCCCACGTTACTTTCGTCCTCACTCTCCCCTATAGTTCATTGTCAGAACACAAATGAAGATATTTTTAGTGAAGTCTGATTCCATTGAAGGTTTAGACACCTAAAACTGTGATGCTTTAAAATATTCATGAAAAGATTAGGAATCAACTGGCTCAATCCACTTAATTAAGTCTTTTTTATATGGTAAACAGAATTTATTCACATTATTATTTATTCACATATAAACATTGACAGAATTTCTGAACATTAAACTTGAGTAACATGCATTTACTTGATTTGTTAGGCCATGGCACAAATCTGAAAAGATGCATGAATATACAAATGAATACTTTTACAACATTTCCAATTTTTTTCTAAAGTCAAAGCCAGGTAAATAAATATAAACCTAAACCAAACAGCCTATCAGAGTTCGTTTTCAAATGCAAAACAAGCCCATCTGCATCAACAGATCTGCTTTTAAGTTTTTTCTAATCCTTCAGCCTCATGTGCTAATAAACTTTCTTCTTGTATAATTCCCCATCTTGCCAAGGGCTAATTAGGTATGAAAAGCTTCATTAACTCTTCTAAATGATAGCTCACCTCAGGGCATGGCCACAGTGTGAGTTTCACAAAACACTTAGTCAGCTAATCATCGCTGAGAGTTTCCTTAGGATACACATTATGAATGCATTTTAATAGGCTCTATTCCCATAGCAGTGTATGCTCGTGTGTGTGGCCACTGTAAGCATGCACAATTCATATTAATGTGCTGTATAAGGCAGGAGATTCACAGAAATGTGCTTAATTGCACTCACAAACACACACACATGACCCAAATCATCCATCGTTCATCATCTGGAAGAATCTCTAATGGTTTTGAGGCTGTCTGCTTATATTAAATGATAAATGTATCTGTCAACACCTATATAGAATTACAGTAATTCATTTAAACGAATGAAGAGCGCTAATAGACCAAAACAGAAATGATACACTTCATTCAATCCTTCATTTAGGGTAGTTCATACAAAACTGAATATTTTTGTAATTATTTTTTCAACTTCATGTCATTCCAAATCTGAACGATTCCTTCTTCTGTAGAACACAAAAGGTGAGATTTAGAAATATATTGAAGTGAATGTGGAACAAAAAGAAAAGTAAATAGTCAAGCCTGAAATTATTCATCACATTATATATAAAACATTTTGGACATTTGGGCAGTCAAATCCAAAGCTTTGAAAAGGTATCAAAGTTCTCATTTTTGAATATACCCAGCAGATACACAATGTCATAAGATGTTAATATTAGGTTAGATTTAGGTCACCAGCATCTAAGGACAATAACGACTTGAAATGACGTTGATATTTTGTTGATTTTAGGTTGTGTTGGAAAGTGATCAAAATCCAACATTGAGCCAACATCTTAAACCAACGTCATATTGACGTCAAATACTGACATTTATTCGTCAAGTATGGCAACAAAATCTATTGGTATCAATCAATATTTATTTGTAACGTCCAAACAATAGCTATGTTTCCATCCACCTATTTTTATACGCATTTTGGATATGCACATAAAAAAACGGCTGATGGAAACGCCATGATGCGCATAAGTTTCGAAAATGAAAAAAATCGCATAATTGAGCAGGATAAACTTTTTATTCGATAAGAAAAGATGCGCATAAACTACGATGGAAACACTTTTACCAAACAAATTCCAGTATGCGCATTAAAAAAGGTCATGTGATTTTGTTATATGAGATCATGTGATGATAAAAATGTGTGTGAATGTGCTCAGCCTGCTGGTTTGTCCATTGTAAAACATCTAAAATGTTGTTTTGGTCATTCTAAAATGCCTTAACCATTTCAGTATTAGGGTGCTTTCACACTAGCACTTTTGGTCCGCACCCGGGTTCGTTTGACGTCAGAGTATGGTACGTGTAGCTAGGGAACTCGCACCCACAAATCGTACCCGCATGTCGGCATTTGTCTTCTGAGGCACAAGTCACTTATTACATAAAGAAAAGATTCACGCAACTTAGGTTGTGTTGGAAAGTAACCAAAATGCAACGTCTGTCCGAAGTTGGACATTGACGTCTGCCTGACGTTGGGTTCTGACGTCAACCCTATTTTCAGTTCCAAACTAAATGCAACGTTCCACGATGTTGGGGTACAACGTCAATCTGACGTCATGTTGATGTCCTGTGCCTCCTGGGTACTATTATCATAATTACAACAATTTTTCCCATTTTCACAGATCCATGTGCATTGTTTGGATCAAGTCCTTGGAAAAAACATTTCCAAAACGCAAACGAAAAATCTTTCATTTTTAATCTTTTTTCCTGGTAAATGCAGAAATGCTGGATTCACAACAGAGTCCGAATAAAAAAGGTTGTCAAGTTCATCTCACTACAATCAAAACTCCCCCATTGACCATTTAAATGTATTCCTTTTATGTTCCACAGAGGAAGTCAAAATCTGGAACAATATGACAGAAAATGATTTTTTATATATATTTCTGGTGCAATAAGATATTTCTGATGCAAATGAGACTGTAAATGTAAAAACAGCTGTAATTGTTCGACTAGGCTCGTTTGAGTGTGTATTGCACCGCAACAGAAATATCTGGTTTCGACAATTACATGCCACTGCTGAATAGTTTGTTTTATAGGAAATTATTTCTGCTTCTCTGGGCCACAAACAGTTGCTTTTAGCATGTCAATACCCAGAATTGGGGTTTCAGAGTGACAAACTTCCAGTTCACTGCACATACATCAAAAATTGGAGGCCAAGACAAATTCATGTCATTTTCTGGTTTGGTTGCAATTATAATGTTGTTGTTGTTTGTTTGCTGCAGCTTAAGGCATGCCAGGCTATTTAAGCTCGAGTTTCCGTATTGCTTTTCAAAGGACCGGAGGTACTTGGATATTTTTATGGTTTGGCGTTTTCGAGTCAAAGAAATTGGGGAAACCCAAGCTCTTCCACTGGCATTCCTCTGCATTTTTACGATGTGCTTACTAGAAGCAGCACACATTTGCACAACGCAAAACTGGTGGAAAGAAAGGACAGAAGATGCCCTGCTTCATTTCTCCACATATTTTGGTATAGAACTTTGAGCTTTCACGGACACTGAAAAAAATGGTTTCTGCAAAATTGTTGCAATTTATATGGGCTGAATTTAAACAAACAAGTAAAATTTAGTCATGTTCAACTTAATTTATTTGTTTAAATTCAGCCCAAATAAATAAATAGTTTACAACCACTTACCTTAAAATACATTTTGTAAATCCACTGAATCATCTTTAAATAATTTTTTTCAGTGCATGCAAATTCATTCAGTGACATCATGATCATTTAATTCTTCTTTGTTTATGTCTGCAGAGTTATTTTTGTCTCCTGTCATTTGAAAAGAATGAAACTCACTTGGACTGAGTACTGCCTGAAAAATCAAATCATATTGTTCAATACAATTTTACATTGAATCATTTGGCAGACTTATTTAAAGCAATTAATGAGGACAATAGAAGTAATCAAAGCAACAAAGAATAACATGCAAACACTCACACACTCACACACACACACACACACACACACACACACACACACACACACACACTAGATACAATAAAGAAACATTCTCTAGAATATAATGTTATGATTAAAGAGTGCATTTTTGTATATAGGAAAAACTACAATAGAAAAAAACAATGCTCAACATAACAAATCTGATAATTTATTATTATTTAAATTATTTTTTATTTAAATGAAGTGACATCATATTTTAGTCAGACACAGAATAAAAAATTTTTAAATATTCATAGCTGTATATAATCTAAAATATAGCCAGAACAAGCAATAGATAAAATAGTGTGGTGACACTTGAAGTGGTGTTCATAAGACTGTCATGAAACATTTATAATCATGACATGACACATCCTGAATGTGAATGAGATTCTATGCATGCTTATGACAACTGTTATTAAGTGTCATTTATGTCATTTTAAACTGATGACATTGTTTTTCATGACAACTCGACATTACCAAAACAACATAACTTGTCATAAATACGATTGGTTCATGAGGCATTATAATGCATTCATTCATTAATTTTCCTTCGGCTTAATCCCTTATTTATCAGTGGTTGCCACAGTGGAAAGAACTGGCAACTATTGCAGCATATGTTTTACGCAGTGGATGCCCTTCCATCATATTTATAATGGTTTCATGACAATCATGTTTATGACAGATTTATGACAAGTTTTGTTGTCTTGATAATGTCAGGTTTTCATGACAAAGACAATAAGAGGTTGTGATGTATTTGTTTATGTCAAGTTGTTATAACAAACAATGTCATCTTTGCATTTAAAATGTCATAGCTCAGTGAATGACGCTTAATGAGAGTTGTTATAAGCATGAATTAAATCTCATTCACATTCATGACGCGTAATGATTATGAACACGCCTTCAAGTAAAGTGTTATCAATAGGGTTAGAATTGCAAAGATTTTTTTAAATGGTTCAACAAATAAATATTAAATAAATAATAAATAAATAAAATAAAAAAATAATAAATAAAGGCTTTATTCCTTCATTCATTTTCCTTTGGCTTAGTCCCTTTATTCATCAGGGGTCGCCACAGCGGAATGAACCGCCAACTTATCCAGAATATGTTTTACACAGCAGATGCCCTTCCAGCAGCAACCCAGTATTGGGAAACATCCATACACACTCATTCACACTCATACAGTACGGACAATGCTAACCACTGAGCCACCGTGTCGTCCCAAATTGTTAACATATATCTACAAAAATATACTGAAATAAAACTTCAAGAACTTCAATCAGCAAAGTTCCACAGTCATACAAGAGCCCTATAGTGAACCATAAAGCTACTTGATGTTTTTCTCCATCCACGACAGCATGTCAAGCCAATCACTGCTAATAATCAAGGTTGTGTCCTTTACAGTTTTAATGTTACATAAACACTTAGGCAGGCATAATATTACAGTAGAACTGTTATTGTTTTACTTAGAGTATATTAAAGGAAAGTCGAGGTCTTTCCAGTGTCCAAAACATCAAAATATATACTGTGATTTGGCCTCAGGCTCTGGCAGTCAAAAGAACCTGTTGTACCGCAATCTGAGAAAGAGACCCTTGGAGAACCACCTTTCCTGCTCAAACAATTTAAGAAACGATGAAGAAAAACACCTAAGCCTGCTAAGGAAACTGAGTGCAAAAATCTTCAAAACAGTTTGGAAGCATGAGGGAGGGAACCTGATATGTACATAGCCATTGGGAACGCCAGCATAGCAGAGCAGCCTGTCTCTCAATCTGCCTTCAGCTACACTAGATTACCTTTCTGGAGTCCTGTGAGGAATATAGGAGGTGTGAAATGTCAAGAATGTTCCGATCAGATTTGACATGAAAAGACGATTGTTTCATACAGAATTTCCTTCACTCTCTCCTCTGGTTGCATTGTTTTTTTGCCACTTGCAAGAAGGTTATTTGTTTGTGCGTGACAGGCTGATAAGGTTGTATCCTAAATTAAATGTTCATTTTTAGACTGGTGGCACGGTGGCTCAGTGGTTAGCACTGTCGCCTCACAGCAAGAAGGTCGCTGGTTCGAGTCCCGGCTGGGCCAGTTGGCATTTCTGTGTGGAGTTTGCATGTTCTCCCTGTGTTTGTATGGGTTTCCTCCGGGTGCTCCGGATTCCCCCACAGTCCAAAGACATGCGGCACAGGTGAATTGAATAAACTAAATTGACTGTAGTGCATGAGTGTGTGTGTGAATGCGAGAGTGTATGGGTGTTTCCCAGTGCCGGGTTGCAGACGTCTGATGCATAAAATATATGCTGGAATAGTTGGCGGTTCATTTCGCTGTGGCGACCCCTGATAAATAAGGGACTAAGCCGAAGGAGAATGAATGAATGAATGAATTTTTCGACTTTTAAATTTGCTTTAAAAATTCACCAGGTCATAATAAAAAATAGAAATGATATAAACAAAAAAGAAAATATGTTTATAATATAAAAGTGTCGTTAACAAACTCAATACAATCTTTCGACCATCGGAATATACACGTAGTCTTAACATTCATTCATTCATTTTCTTTTCGGCTTAATCCCTTTATTAATCTGGGGTCGCCACAGCGGAATGAACCACCAACTTGTCCAGCATATGTTTTACGCAGCGGATGCCCTTCCAGCCGCAACTATTTTTTTAAAGCTTCTGCTTAACTTTACATGGGTAAAGATCATTCAAATGTATTTACATATTACCAATTATCGTACTTCCCTCATTCACAATCCTGAACAGTTTAGCAGTTTCGGTTGTCCATATGAAGGCCAAAGAGACGACAAAGCTAAAGCCTTTGCATTTCCAAAATATTGTATTTTAACATCACAAATTGGACAAAGGCTGGACATCTATGAAAGACAAATCTATGAAAAGACACTAATGCAGTTCACCTGGAATAGTTCACCAACAGATTAAAGATAATACTGTAAGTGAAAAATAATAAACTGTAAGTGAGGAATGGGTGAGTGCAAAAGCAGCTCCAGGAACAGTATGACTGGAGGTCCGGCCTTCTGAAGGGGGTAGAGGTGGCTTAGGACTGTAAGGAGGCAGATGGCTCTGGCGGGGTAGGAGCCATACAATTTCACGCTGAATTTTGTGCAGATGTGTCTGCAGTAAGTGAAGCGAGAGGCCGCAGGAATCAGTGACAGGCTTGATTGATACTCCCACTACGTAGCCCTTCCACATAAAAACACCTCTTATTTACCTCTCTGACCAGTTAAAGGAGTAGTTCATCCAAGAGTGAAAATGCTGTCATCATTTGCTCATTTACGGTCATGTCATTCCAAACCCAATTGATTTTCTTATTATTTTGTATGTGTGTGTGTGTGTGTGCATGTGTGTGTGTGTGTGTGTGTTGGATACATTTTGAATAAAATACTATTTGCAAATACAATACATGGGGACTGCATTTTCAAGCTTTTTAGGGGTTCTGTTTTTCTATAAAATAGGTTTATGCAACAAACAGGTTGAAGCTTACTCAAGACTGCACAAATCAAACCACAAGCTTGAATTATTCAGACTACTTCAGATGAATCCTTTGGCATTTTTCCCTCAAGTTTGTCAAATTGTATGCTACTCTTTAGGGGCAATTTTAAATGATGACAGCTTCAATCGTCATTATTTTTTATAATGAATTAATATTTTTTATAATGATATTAAAGGGCGGCACGGTGGCGCAGTGGTTAGCACTGTCGCCTCACAGCAAGAAGGTCACTGATTCAAGCCTCGGCTGTTGTCACTTATACTGCATTTCTTTCTCCACAGTCCAAAGAAATGTGGTATAAGTGAATTGGATAAACGAAATTGGCCATACTGTATGATTGAATGTGAGAGTTTATGGGTGTTTCCCAGTACTGTGTTGCGGCATGGTTGATAACAGCCTTCTGAGCCTACCATTAGGTGCAGAAGGCCCTACTGGCCCATATCTATCAGCTGATAAACCACTGATAACGCCCATTCAATCGACTGATAACATTCGAAGCGGGTGGATAAATAAGGGACTAAGTCGAAGGAAAATGAATGAATGAATGATATTGAAATAATAACATTCTTTTAAAAAAATCACTTTATATTTTTAACAGAATATAATGATGGAATTTTAATTTCTGAGAAATATTATTTTGATTACAAAATATTAGAAGATGCACTTAGTCTAGACCATTCATGCTTCAATATTGAAAATGAAGAGGGGGGGGGGGGGGGGGGGGGGGGGGGAGGAGATGGGGGGGGGGGGGGGGGGGGGGGGGGGGGGTAATACAAACTTTTAAAAATGGGGTTTGAAGTGAACGTTTTTGAAATCAATACAATTATTGTCTCAGTGTAAACTACAAAAATATGATTTTGCTAAATCTATGATGTGATGTGCCAGCCTGATCTTACGAGGAAATATTTTACGTTTTGTTATTTATTTGTCAGTTTAGTAGTTTAATTCGTACAAATTCAAGTTCAGTCGTACTAAAATGTAAGATTTTTAAAAGGAGGCATGGCACCAAACCCCACCCCTAAACCCAACTGTCATTGAGGGATGAGCAAATCATACTAAATTGTACGAATGAGATCGTATGAATTCATACAAATTAGCCAATAAATCAAAAAGTTGCCATGAGATAGGATTGGATGTGCATGTTATGCATATATATATCAAACTATAGGCATTTGTGAGTACTTGACAACCAAAACAATAATACAGCATGTTTGTGTGTGTTTTTGTAGATCCACGTTAATGGGGATTGTTTTAACAGTGTTGTTTTTTCTGTTTGTGAAATGTCTCAAAAATGCAAAAGGAAAAGGTTTCCATTTTAGTGCATTATTGCTATGTAAATGTACCCTGAATGATGAAGTACATTTCAAAGGACTGAACCGGCTGATGGGCTACAGCTGGTTAAAGGTTATTTGACTTTCTCTTGTTCGCTCTCTCTCTTCCACACCAGTGTGCTGGCTCTATTGACAAAACATGAATGAGTTCATCAATCAATTTACTGCATTATTAAGCAGGTCTTAATTATGCCTCGAACAACAACCCTGCAGTAATGTGCAATTAAGACAGAACACAAAATAAAGGAACACATGCATCCCAGACACTCTTCATATATTTACGTTTACCATTTAAAAAAATAATAATTTGTAACTTGTGCACAGATCTTTATTTATTCATTTTTTTATTTACTTACAAACCATGCAAAATGGATTTATTCAGCGCAGTCTAAAACAAATACTTTCATCATGGTTGCAATCAGCCCTGAACTTCCTTTTGGCAAGTCAACTGCACTTTTTTTTTGGCTTCTTTACAAATAAAAGCATGCTGGTAAAGAAAAAGAGAAAGAGAATGAGAGGAAGGTACAGATGAATACTTTTCCATTCATTTAAATCACTATGCCATTTTCCTCGGTAGGTAGGAATTTCCCAGCGGATCAACCAATAACATGCTGGTGATGCACTATTGGTGTGATTCATTGGTTGTTGAAAATTTAACAGATGTTTCGTTACCATGACATTTGTCTTGTTTAATGCCTTCCTAACGTGCCAGATTTGGGTTTGTGGCTCTCCGAATAAAAATGTGAACAGCACCACATCATGCATTGCTTTTTTGCTTGTACATAAATAGTACCTCCAATTCACCACCTCTTTATTATTAGAATTATGAACTTTGGGGTATATTATATGTCATAATATTACTAAAAGAGAGATTTGATATGAATGTAAACTACAGCTTAAGTTGATGTGTTTCAAAAACTCAAATGAAGTTAATTTGCGAGGAAGTGTGGAATTTCCCAACATTCCTAGTACCTCCCATCACTTTTGATGATGATTGACAGATCCCGCCCATTTCCCCCTCCGGCTGTCCACAACTTGCGCTGCCTTTCACTGTGAAATCACACAGACACAGAAGAAAAATATACATTAAGCATCAAGAACACCAGCATTAAGATGAAAGAAGAAAACATATAAATTGTAGTCTTATCATTTATTTCACCTTTCAAATTGCTACTCTGATATAATAAAAGCTCATTTGACAGATTAATGAAACATTTTTTATGTACTGTATGTTATTATTGCTGCTGTTGAGTCAGTCTGATGCCAGCAAAAACACTGTAGACACATATAATTGAAATGCAAACAGACTGGCTGGACCGTAAACGTACACAGTTTATACAAAATAGAAACTCTCAAGATGTTACATTTAATTGCATTTAATCATGCTTTTATTTCTAAGGGAACACACATAACAGTAGGCAATTAATTTCAATAAGTATGTGATTTATAACATTACAACATTATTACATTAGTATTGTCATGTATTGTATTCTTGTGTATTGCATTGTATTGTATTGTATTGCATAATATTGGTGACACTTTATTACTTTTAATTTTAAGGTAAAATATTTTGCTATTAACAAACCATTAAGTTAATCGATTTCAAGTAGTATGTAATTTCACATTAAAACGTATTGTATTGCATTCATTCATTCATTTTCTTTTGGGCTTAGTCCCTTTATTAATCTGGGGTCGCCACAGCGGAATAAACCGCCAACTTATCCAGCATATGTTTCCCGCAGCGGATGCCCTTCCAGCTGCAACCCATCACTGGGAAACATCCATACACACTCATTCACATTCATACACTACGGCCAAATTAGCTTACCCAATTCACCTATAGCGTATGTCTTTGGACTTGTGGGGGAAACCGGAGCACCCGGAGGAAACCCACGCGAACACGGGGAGAACATGCAAACTCCACACAGAATTGCCAACTGACCCAGCCAAGGCTCGAACCAGCGACCTTCTTGCTGTGAGGCAATTGTGCTACCCACTGCGCCACCGTGACACCCGCATTGTATTGCACTGCATTGCATTGTATTGGTCATAAGGTAGAAATTGTTGTATTAACAAACCATTAACTATGAATTTTATCATAAAAAACTTCTGCTTATTAATAGTTATTACGGTAGTAGCTGGGATTAGGTATTAGATAGGATTAGGGATGCACAGTAAAATAATATCATGCTAAATCTGCACATTATGTACAAATAAACAATGAATACCGTAATAACAGTCAGATAATAAGTCACTTAATTGTGAGAATTGCAATTTTTGAGAGAAGACTTTTCACACCCCCAAAACACAAAAGTTGAGCAAGTGTAAAATCTTTCATATTTTTGTGAAAATATCTACAATTATGGCCACACTTTATTTTAAGCTACAGTTCTTGCTATTAACAAACTATTAAATATGACTTTTAGATCAACAAACTAATTATTTTAGATCAACAAAACTTTTAGACTCAACTTTTAGATTAACAAACTCCTAATTTGCTGCTTATTAATAGTTATTAGAGTAGTATTTTAGGTATTTTGCAGGATTAGGGATGTAGCATAGGATCATGCAAAATATGTACTTATTAATTACCAAAAAACAGCCAATATCTTAATAATAGACAGGTAATAAGCCACTAGTTAATAGTGGGAATTGGTATATAAACTAAAGTATTACCCACAGTGACTATCATACTTGCACTAAGTATGTTTTTTGAGACAATTTCACACCCCAAAAAGGATGAGCAAGTGTAAAAACGTTCATATTTTGTGAAAATATCTATAATTATGGCCACACTTTATTTTAAGCTACAATTCTTGCTATTAACAAACCATTAAGTATGACTTTTAGATCAACAAACTCCTAATGTGCTGCTTATTGATAGTTATTAAAGTAGCAGTTCACGTATAGGCAGGATTAGGGATGTAGAATAAGATCATGCAAAAAAATTACTTATTAATTACCAATAAACAGCCAATATATTAATCATAGACAGGTAATGAGCCACTAGTTAAGAGTGAGAATTGGTACATAAACTAAAGTATTACCCACAGTGACTATCATACTTGCACTGAATATGTTTTTTGAGACAATTTCCCACAATTACAAAGGTTGAGCAAGTGTAAAAATGTTAATTTTTTGTGAAAATATCTATAATTATGGCCACACTTTATTTTAAGCTACAATTCTTGCTATTAACAAACCATTAAGTATGACTTTTAGATCAACAAACTCCTGATTTGCTGCTTATTAATAGTTATTAAAGTAGTAGTTTAGGTATTAAGGGTGTAGAATAAGGTCATGCAGAATATATACTTATTAATTACCCATAAACAGCCAATATATTAATAATAGACAGCTAATAAGCCACTAGTTAATAGTGAGAATCAGTCCCTATACTGAAGTGTTACTATAATTGTTCCTTGCTTTCAAACTTTAGATAAATAAAGCTACTGGAAAATAGTAGTCTGTTCTTAAACAGGTTTCTTTCTTACGAACTGTTAAAAGCTCTTTAGATAGGGCTAAGTGACAGCCTGTGCATTAAACTCAGTTGCACCTTGTAGCTTAAAGCAGGCCATATCACTTGGTGCCCTTGTGTGGATGCCAAGAAATCAACTGCAGCCCCTTGGTTGAGGCTGTTACTGGGGTAAATATAGCCAAGCAAGAGCCAGGATGTCTCAGGAAGGAAGGATAAGGGTGGAAAGTGACACATGTGCAGCCCATCCGTGTGCATCCATCGCAGTCACCCTCCAGTGAGTCTTATCTGTCCCGCTGAGGGGTGACAGTGGAGAGGCTAATGGTACTTACGGGCCCAAGCTGAAGTTTGGAGGAAAGTCCAGACAACAGACAGGGCGGACTAATCTGAAGTGTGTTGGCCCACTCAGAGGGGTTTTAAAGCCCTGGTGCTGGAGATTAGATAACAGTGAGTGCAGAAGACAAGAGAACGTGGACTTCAGAGGCAGGCTGGGAAATTGCTGTAATAGACTGTAATAAAAGACGGATTGTGAGGTGCTTAAAGAGGTTCAAAAGGGGGTATTTAGCAACACAGACAATGGGTGTTAATTCATTATCTATGCATAGACATATTGTTGCAAATAATTATTGATTGAGAAGTTGGAAGTTTTTTATTAGTATCATTGAGATACTATTGTACACTCAAAAACTACTTATTTAAAATGAGTTGAAACAACACAGGTTGGCATGGTGGCTCTGTGGTTTTTTCATGTTCTCCCCATGTTGGCGTGGGTTTCCTCCGGGTGCTCCGATTTCCCCCACAGTCCAAAGACATGCGCTAGGTGAATTGCATAAGCTAAATTGGACATAGTGTATGAGTGTGTGTGTGAATGTGAGAGTGTGTTCCCAGTACTGGGTTGTGGCTGGAAGGGCATCTGCTGTGTACAACATATGCTGGAATAGTTGGCAGTTCATTCCACTGTGGCAACCCCTGATAAATAAAAGACTAAGCTGAAGGAAAATGAAACAACACAATTCTTAAGGTTTTTTTGGGGGACAACGTAATTGTTTTATATTCAATCCACTTAAATTTGTAAAAACTATTCAGTTAACTTAATTGATTTGTGTTGGGACAGCGTGAAGAAATTGTGTGGAAGCCAGCATTTTTTACAGTGTACTGTTATATTGTGAATTTCAGAATCAGAATCAGAAAGAGCTCTTGTCAAGCATGTTTACACAGGAGTTTGTTTTCATAACAGAAGCTTCCACCGTGCAACAAGATGACAGAGACAGGACAAAACAGAGGTGATAAAGGAATTAGGTATTATAGACAATTTTGTATGTACAGCTATATTATGTACAAATTGAAATGTAAACTTATGAGTATTAAGTAGTAAATACAAATATTTACAGCATATGCATACACATTTTATTGTAATCTTACGCTGTGAATTTGTATTTTGGCGGCGCGGTGGGTAGCGCTGTCACCTCACAGCAAGAAGGTCGAGCCTCGGCTGGGTCAGTAGGCATTTCTGTGTGGAGTTTGCATGTTCTCCCCGTGTTCGCGTGGGTTTCCTCCGGGTGCTCCGGTTTCCCCCACAGTCCATAGACATGCGCTATAGGTCAATTGGGTAAGCTAAATTATCTGTAGAGTATGTGTGTGAATGAGAGTGTATGGGTGTTTCCCAGTGATGGGTTGCGGCTGGAAGGGCATTTGCTGCGTGAAACATATGCTGGATAATTTGGCGGTTCATTCTGCTGTGGCGAGCCCTGATTGATAAAGGGACTAAGCCAGAAAGAAAATGAATGAATGAATGAATGAATTTGTATTTTCTGTTTCAATAAATTTAAGTTCAAATTTGAATAATGTTGTTGCGATTTTATTTCTTAATTGTTTTATTTCAATAGTTAATGGCATTCAATGTCTATTTTAATTTTTATTTTAGTTTTAGTTATTTTAGTAGATAAAATTGTATTTATTATTATATAATGATCATCATGTGTAAAAACTTTTTTAACTTTTTAAACAGACATAAATTAAACTATTAATTTTATTCATTAAATAAAATATGAATTACATTTAATATAATATAGTTATTAGAAAATATTCTTCCGAAAATATTCTGGATTAAACAGGACACGTGTACGAATTAAATTCTGCATTAATTGATAATATGTGCGTACAGTTGAGGTCATAATTTGAAATATTTCCCAAATCATGTTTAGAGAGTAAGGAATTTTTCACCGTATTTCCTATATTTTTTTCTTCTGGAGAAAGTCGTATTTGTTTTATTATTTTAGAATATAGCAGTTTTAATTTTTTTATTACCATTTTAAAGGTCAATATTTTAGCCCCCTTAAGCAATTTCCTTTTTTCAATTGTCTACAGAACAAACAACAAAATTGTCTACTTAACTAAAACCTAGTTTAGTCTAGTTTAGTGTCACTTTAAGCTGAATACTAGTATACTGAAAATATCTAGTAAAATGTTATGTGCTGTCATCATGGCAAAGATAAAAGAAATAAGTTATTAGAAATTACATGCAGTTCACAACACTTTAATTCAGCCAGTCCATTGAACACGGTAATGTAGTAGGGTCACACACTGAAACCTGAAGAGCCGGTCTTCTAAATGAAACCATCACAGCCTCACGGAGAGAAACAGATGAGCGAATTGGTATTCTGCTGAAAGATATCAAGACGACATTAGTGGCTGGATTTTGGAACTATCAAAGCCATGCCTAGAGCAAAAGAGGATGGTTTACTTCCTTCCGAAGGAACCAGCTCTTTTGGCAATGCTCATGTGAAAACACAACCATGTGTGGATGTTGTGTGATGTGGATGGTTGGGCGTGTATGCGTGTGTTAGAGACTAAAGGAGGGGAAGTACGCTTCCATCTGTTTTGTCCATCTGTCCATCAGTGTCTGTTCATTCTTCTAGACTCTCTCTGTCTTTCCTTCACTGTCAATGTGAATGTTCATATGGCGTTATGTCGAAAATCTGTGCATTATTGTTCTGTACTTTAATCAACATGGCAGTTATTTTAATGCATGATTGCCACTTTATGGGGTTATTTTAAAGAAGGCTAAAATATTAGTTTCCTTGTTGTGTAGAGTATTTTAGTCTTCAAGTGGTTGCAAACTGTTTATATGGGCTGAATTAAAACAGATTAAATTTAGTAATGTTCAACTTAATTTCTTTTGGTTAAATTCAGCCCATATAAATTGTTTGCAACCACTTACCTTAAAAAATGTTAGTAAATCCAATTAATCATTTTTTTCAGTGTAACGCAAGTTATGTCATTCTACTTTTCTAAGTAACGAGTAATGTAACGCATTACATAAAAAAATGAAGTAATAACATTTGAGTTAGTTTTTTAAAAATGTAATGCGAGTTACTTTTTAGTTTAATTAATTAGCTTTAAATATATAAATTGCTGAATTAAAATTAACAGTCATATTGAATCCCGCACTCAATGAGAGAATTTGCTCCCCGCATGAACAGACAGAAACGAAGCTAGCAGGCCAGAGCCTTCGAT
Organism: Danio jaintianensis; assembly: GCA_903798115.1. Lineage (NCBI taxonomy): Eukaryota > Metazoa > Chordata > Actinopteri > Cypriniformes > Danionidae > Danio > Danio jaintianensis. Next base: position 14,962,673 of record CAIGQV010017602.1, on the reverse strand, counting down.
TTGAGGAAAAAAGTCTCAATGGACAGTGATTTTACTAAACTAATAAGACAAAAAGTACAAAAGTAGCAAACTCATTGCTTTAAACTTTCAGGTCAGGAAGTTCTAATAAGATAACATTACCCTAAATTGTTATTTAAAAAGGTAAAGGAATGTGTAGGTTACAAAGTGCATTGTTAAATGTAGAGCTCCTCTATTTTAAAAATTAAGAGAGAAAAAAGCCTGCAAGTTCTGAAAGACATCAAGCCACAGCTGGGTAAGAAAATGTAATGCAAAAGTAACTCAAAAGTAACGAAATGCATTACTTATCATAAAAAGTAACGTAACTAGGTCCTTTTTTGGGGAGTAACTCAATATTGTAATGCATTACTTTCAATAGTAACTTTCCACAACACTGGTACTGTATGTGTAATTGAAAGAATATCAATCTCACCTTTTGGAGCCTTTTCAGTGGGGCTGAACAATATATTGTTTCATAATCGATATCTCAATGTGCTCATCCGCAATAGTCACATGGAATGTTGAGTCTGAAATATAGTTGACCACAGAACACATGTGATTTGTAGAGTTTAACCATAACAAAGTAAAAGTTTATCTTTTGCATGTGTCTTTAAGGCCTGTGACTGAGCATTTCAAGAGAGTTTAAAACATTTGGGCACAAAAAAAAAAAGATGTTTGGAGGTGTAACAAATATTAATTGTATTTAATTATATGTAATGTAATGTGTATTTATTTAGTGCATTTATTGTGTATGGCCATACACCCAAAGCACTTCACAATCATGAGGGGGGGGGTCTCTCCACACCACCACTAGTGTGCATCCACTTGGATGATGCGACGGCAGCCACAGGACAATGGCGCCAGTGCGCTCACCACACACCAGCTATAGGGGAGACAGTGATAGAGCCAATTCAGTGGATGGGGATGATTGGGAGGCCATGATAGGTAAGGGCCTATGGAGGGAATTTGGCCAGGACACCGGGGCTACACCCCTACTCTTTACGAGAAGTTTCATGGGATTTTAAACGACCACAGAGAGTCAGGACCTCGGTTTAACGTCTCATCCGAAAGATGAAAGATATAAAAATTTATGCAAAAAAAATGTGTTTCTTTCTTAGAATTGTCTTGTTTCTTGTTCAAATATCTACATTTCAAAGCTAAAATAGATCATTTACTTACCCCATTGGCAGATAATGTTGCTTATTTTAAGGAAAAACTCTTCATTTTGACTTATTTCTTCTGAAGCTGAAAACAAAACCATATTTTTACTTGATCTAAGAAATGTTAGATATTTGGACTAGAAACAAATCATTATTTGCATTGTGATTATTCAATTTCTGAACCTGAATACTGTTAAAGAAAACCGTCAAATAGAGCTATTCAAACCATCTTGTGAAACTGTATTCATATCGCAATATTCATCTCAGAAAAATAAAATATCACAATATCAGATTTGTCCAATATCGTGCAGCTCTACTTTTCAGTTTGAAGAACGCCTCCGATAGGGGAAGTGATCGCCTGTGGCCAGGAAGTTCTCCTTGTCAACACGAGCTCTCCTGTCATCAGCCTTCCAGACTTTCTGCTCAGATGTGGCTCTCTCGACTTAAACGTCCCATGTCTGCGTTGTGTTTCTGCCTGCTTGTGTCGTGGCTGCTCTCAACAAGAAACCACTTGTTGAAAGTTGACCTTCACAGTGGGAAATTAAAAAGAGGGAAATCTAAGGAACCAATATTTCCAAACAAAAAATAGAAGCGTACAGCTTGTACCGCTTTCCGTGAGTAGGGACGATTGGAACAAGTTGACCACAAATGTGTCCAGCAACTCAAGCAAGGTTTAAAATCTACATTAAACGTTCTTCCGTCCATTTATCTGTAATTAACCAACAAATAAATGAATGAATGAATCCCTCTTTCAGCTTTTCAATAAATATGTATCTGTGTACTATATTTATGCAACATTAAAGACAGGTTGAATGGATAGTTTACCCAAAAATGAAAATTAAATTTACTGTTAATGTATTCACCCTCAAGCCATACACGATGTAGGTGACTTAGTAACATTTGTGGACAAAAGGAGCATCTGTCAAAGCTGTGTATTAAAGTAAAAAAGTTAAGGTTTTTTTGGGGGGGTGGGGGGTGGGTTGGACATACCAATCATTTATTTTCATAAGACATCAATGTATCATCAGGAGTCACAGATATTAATTTAGTTTTGCCAGTCATTTTTTTTGGAAACTCTAAGCGAAGGTTTTGTTTTTTATAGTTAATGTTATTTATTTGTCCAGGTATAATGTCCAACATGAAATGGTGTGCCAAATTTAGCTACTGTGTGAAGCTAATTTGTATCTGTAGTCCCTGGATAATGTTTTTTACAAAATTAACAATATCCAATTACAAATAATACAGTACACGGATACAATATCACATCATAATTAATTCAATTTAAAACAAATCAATGATTATGTATTTGATTTTCCTTAAGCCAAACTTTAAGCAACTGTAAAAGTGTTAAATGAGGTACGCTTTCAGGTACATGAAAGTGTTTCATCTTTCTGCAGATCCAAGCGAAAAAAACGATTTGTATTCCTAAATTTAGCTAAACAATCACCTCTAACTGATGATCTAGTCTGTCTAGTATTGTCCTTACAGAAAGTCAGACATTGTTTGTGGCGGTTTCCCCCATAGTCCAAAGACATGAGCTGTAAGTGAATTGGCTTAACAAAATTGGCCGTAGTGTATGAGTGTGTGAGTTTGTATGGGTGTTTCCCAGTGTTGGGTTGCAGCTGGAAGGGCAACCACTGTGTAAAAAAACATGCGCCGGAATAGTTGGCGATTCTTTCTGCTGTGGGGACCGCTGACAAATAAGGGACTAAGCAGAAGGAAAATTTATGAATATAGGTCAAATAACTGCCAATTTGACAGATATTATTGAAAAATGCATGTGCTTACATATAAAAATACCTTTCTAAAGGTTTTACCAAGATGGTCAGCATCGAGACATCCTTGAAGGGATTTGGCTACAAGAATCCATCAGACATGAAGACACGGCTACAACCAGGCAACAGCTTGCTTAGTTGTCCTTCTGTAAATGAAAAAAAAGAGGGGAGGGAGTGATTGTGTGGGCATTTTCCATGCTGTTTAGGCTTTTGTATCATTATTGTCTGTGCTCATGTGTATTGCTGTTCACTGAAGCTTGTAAGCCCCGAAGACATTAAATACGCGGCATGTATTTAATGTCTTTGGGTATTACTTTCTTATCAAGCCGGATACTGAGACACATTAAAGGGAAATATTTTAACTGCTCTTTAAATCCGGAGGATCAACAACCATATGTGAAGTCCACTAATCTTATTTGGTAAAAAAAAAAAAGCCTGAAGCATCGCAAGCGACAGTGTGGTTTGTATTAGCCAACTGAAACCAATTTAAAAAACGCTCCAGCCAAATGTACAGGAGATTAGAGGAAAAGAAAGAAATGGGATTCAATGACGGGCTGGTTTTGACAAATCCAGGAAAGACGAACACTTTGCATAAATTTGCGAACACATGTTCAGTTTAGCATTACAATCTGGCATAAAGTAAATAAAAAGCATTGCAAAATATAACTGAAGGAAGTATTATTTAAAAAACAAAGAATGAATAAAACAAATGTAATTCATCACAGACTTCCAACTGGACCGCGCATAAAATGGAAAAGCCTAATGTCAAAACATCTAAATGAAGTGGCCTGTGAGCCTCCCGACAGTAATGTGATCGTAAACCAAACAATAGCAGAATTAAAGATCTATGATATTTATAGCGAATCTGAGGCTTGCACAGTGGTGTTTAGACTTCCCATGTGGAGGAATGGAAAATCCTGGTAGGATGAGTGTGCCTTTTGTGCGCTGCTCTTTCAAACATGAAAGAGACTCCAGGGATTCCTCTCCAGATTCAGCAATATTGAGCATCTGCGAGCATGAAACCACAGAAAAAAAAGCTTTGTGTTGACAAAGAGTTATTTAACGTGAAGGATGGAGTGCACTTGCAGATGCATATCAGCACAGTGAAGAACTGATTTAATGCGGAGTCAATACACAACTCAATGGAGGTAACGAAAGCTACATTTCATTTAAATCGTTTGGGTATAATGTCAGAGTTCTGTCAAACAATCTGTTTAAATGACAAATTCAAAGCATAACCTGATATTGTATTAACTATACAAAGGGATGACAGCATGATTGATCGAATTACACATTCGCTAACACAAATATCTATAGTTGTTTTGAACTGGTTTGTTTGAAGATTCAGATTTTAATTCATACATTCACTGCAACAAAACTGTTTATAGTATAGACAATTTCATCCTAGTAATTTTTCTTCTGCTTGTTTGTTTTTGATACTTAAACTGTAAAAAGCTAGTTGACTTTACTTTAAAAAGTGAGTAAACCCACTGCTTTTAAAGCAATTAGTTTACTTTACTGACTAAACTCATAGCCTTAAGTGAAGTTTGATAAACTAATTTCGAGAGGAGCGCGTGATATGATTGATCACGGCTGGTCTCTCATCTGCAATCATTGGCAAACCAATCAGATTAGTCCAAACCTACAATAAACAGCCCACTTCATGTTATTTCCCTTATCTTCGTTTTTGGAAAAATCCCTCCATACACCCCATCTCCCCCCTTTTTTCCTACTTTACCAGGGGAAGCTATCGAGAACTACCTGATCTCGGACACCCTGCATGCTCATTGACCAGGCGGGAACCCTGGGCTAAATTATCTCCGAGCTCAGGGTTCTCTCCCGGTGTCCTGACATTTTATCCTACCCATCAGATTATGCTACTAACACTGTATTTGAATGGTTCTGAGGTTGGGGTTAGGGATTAGGTAGGTTAGGGTGATATTACAGCTTCATATCACACTACTCCACATTAAAATTTACACTGGTAGCAAAATCTGATGGGTAGCATCAAAATGTACTACCTACTTTTTGAATGGACAATCTGACAAGGTAGGACAAATCGACAGAACACAGGGACAGCATGCCAAACCTGTTATTCGTATTAAGCAATATCAATATTAATATATAATAGATTTTATTCCCTTTATATATATATATATATATATATAAAGGGAATAAAATCTACAAATAAAACAAACTCTGCTTTACGCATAATGTCCACTGTAAGATTAAAACTTTTTAAAGATTAAAAAGTGCTTCAGTCAAGCGCAGTGAGTGATTTTTTTCTATCTTTTGTTGCTTGATTAATAGTAAGCACAGTTTTTAGCAGGAATATAGTGCGCTATCACTTTAAAAGGCACATGGATCCAATTTACTGTTACAAATAGATTTTCATTCTCAACTCTTAATGTTTATTTATTACATAAGAAATGAGGGTTTATGTGAATAATCACTAAATGCCACATTCACACTGATTTTTGACCATTTAGGTATGCACATTACGCTAAAAACATGTGTTCTGTTCCATCTAAAAGGCTGACCGCATGCACAAACAGCAGTGAAATTTCTCTTTCACGCTTTTAAAAATATGAATAATTCTAATGCACTTTAATAAATCAAGCACGGCACATGCTGCAAGTTACATGATTTTACTGATTTCCACACGAAATTGGGCTTTGCAGAGGAACAAATCCAGACTGCTAGAAAAAGAGTGGAAGATGACGGAATAGTAGTTTTATCCAGACTATTGCTTTTTTCATAATCATTTTAGGCCGAAACCAAAATTGAAATTCGATTAATGGGCACGTGTCCACTAAAGCATTTTTGCTCAGCTGAAACTCTCAGCGCTGTTACAAATTTTACAAATTTAAGTTGATTGAACATAAAACAATTAAGTAGTTTGAAACATAATTTTTTGACTGCAATTCAAATAAAAGAAAAATCATCTGCCAAATACATGTTTTTTAATAATATAGTACTATTGAAATGTATTCAATAGTCAAGTCAAGTTTATTTATATAGCGCTTTTCACATTGTAGATTGTGTCAAAGCAGCTTAACATAGTTCTAGTAAAGTCCAGATTTCAGAGTTGAAGTTCAGTTTAGTTTAGTTCAGTGTGGTCTAAATTTCACTGCTAAAAGTTCAAACACTGTAGAGCAAATCCACCAAAGCGCAGCTCCACAAGTCCCGATCCGAGCAAGCCAGTGGCGACAGTGGCGAGGAAAAAAAAAACTTCACCAATTGACGAAGTGAAGGGAAAAAAAAACCTCGAGAGTAAATAGGCTCTGTTAGGCACGACCATTTTTCATCTGACCAAACTTCCTGTTCAGAGCTGCAGTCTAGGCGCTGGAGGCTGAAGAAGCTGGACGTCCATTGTGGAGAAGCTGCAGGTGTGAGTAGGGCACCAGCGGGCGGTCAGGTTGGCCAGCAGGATCAATGTGGGGACTCGTTTATCACAGTGGTCATTCAGGAATCAGTCTCATGCACTCCATTTCTCCATGACGACCACAGCATCAGCTCGGGATACGACCTGGTCCAGGATTATGGATACCTTGGAATCATCTCTTCACAGGTTTTGGATCGCATCAATGGCGCTGCATAGTCTCTAGGGACCTCGGAATGAGTATCCCCAGGTGGAAATAGAGAATAAAGAAAATAATCAGCGTAGCTGCTGTTCATAGTGTATTTAAACGAGATGCAAAAATGGAGTGTTATAGATGAAAATAGCAGTTAAATAAACAAACATAGAAACAAACATGTAAAGCATATGAGAGTTTCTAACACAATGTCTGGTGTATTGAGGAGTGTGTCCTACAGGTGATGTCGAGCCAGCTCACCTGCGTGGAGCACATTCATGCATCATACCGTTATGCGATGCATTGAGTGTATGCTTTACTAAAAAGATAGGTCTTTAATCTAGTTTTGAACTGAGAGATTGTGTCCAAACACCTAATAATAGGTTTGCAATGCAATCGAAGCTTGTTATGCGAGATATTCCAGAATTGAGACATAAAGATCACTGGAAAGCAGCCTTGGGCTTGGAAGCTTTGGCTTTATCATTGCAAATTTCCATATATCATATTATTCAGACATTTATGGCGGTATTAATCATGTATAACTATTAGAACAGAACGTCCATACATCCGGCATTCCAGAAAAGGTCTCCATGCCGTTTTCATGGGATGTGTACATTCATGGGCATCAGTGAACCATTCATCACAGGAGCAGAGGGAATGAATGAAACATGGCAAACAACTGAAAGAGGAACTACGGCGAAAGTAGAACTTTGCCAATAGCAATGTGCGGATTCGATTGAGGAAGTGGCCACAATTTAGTAGAGAGGAAGACGTACAGTAGAGGTTCAGTAAAAACCATAGAGCCCAGACAGCTGGTGCTGCTGTTTCGAACCCGAGACCAGAACTGCGGAGAGGGAAAAACCAACCCATGAGACTGTGCAGTTGTTTAAGACATTACAGTGGAAGATGCTGGGAATGGAGGTGAATTAAAGCATGACAATTCATCACACTTGTTTTTTCCATCATCTTAGCACTAGGAGAGACAAATGAACCTTTGTGTATACAAAAACAAGAATGATTTTCATCCATAAAAATAAATAAACATAAATTTAAAGCTGCATGTCTTGAAATTCAGATGACGCTCTCTGTACATGCTCGGTTGGTTTCTGTTGAAGTATTAACAAAATAAAAAAGTGCTGAGATCCAAATATTCGCTCTGCAATTATGCGGAAAACATCAGAGTTCATGCCTATCTATCACTTCTCCTGAGGAACTGAAATGTCTTCAAGAAAAGGACAAATATTGAAGACAAAACTTTTAACTTTTTAATCGCCATCCTTCAGTCTGGGTGATATTAAAGAGATATTCAAATTTAAATTCACAATGTTGTTCCCATAACAAATTTGTTCTTCTTTAGAACACAAAGTATTATTATATTTAATCACTTGTATTGCTTCATTAAACATCTGTTCTTCCAAAACTCAGTCGGTTTAATATGTTCACAAATATATATTTAAAAAATCCATGCGAATCACTCAATGAAAATGTACTCACCATTTACTCACCCTCAAGTTGCTCTAAAACATCATAAGATTTGTTTTTCAAGGTATTTAAAAAAAATGTTGGTACAACTGGTAACCACTGACACCCATAGGTGAAAAAAGAAATTGGGAAAAAAAACATTATGTTTTATATTAAATTAAATATTATGAAAGTCAGTGGCTACCCATTTCCAACAATCAAAGGTGGTTCAAAATTTATTTTGTCCTAATATTTGACACATTTTACATATATTATGTGTGCTTATCTTTTTCTTCATATTTTACTTAAAATTATCTTGAAAAAAACTGAAATAATTGCACAGTTTATCGTATCACAATAGTGTAAATGTTTTGGAATGTTTTTTTTTGCACACAATATTTATTTATTTATTGACTTACTCATTCAATAACCCAACAATGCTGTATATCTTAATAAAAACACTGTAAAAATGAGTTCCACACGATCGATTTGTGTTGGGACAACATCATGGAAATAAGTTAATTTATTAGTTTTTACAAATTTAAGTGGATTGAACATAAAACAATTAAGTTGTCCCCAAAAAAGCTCAAACATTTTAAATAAGTAGTTTGAACAAGCAGCAAATATCATCTTCTGAGTGAAGATTCAACAATTATCGCAACAAAAAAAAAAAATTGCTTATACTGAACACACAAATTCAATGCAACAAACCAATTTAGATATACATCATATTATTGAAACATTTCATTAAGATCAATGTTTTTCCATCTTCCAATATTTGTGAAAAGAGACTTACATCCTTCACCCAGCTGCTGACCTGTGACCTCTGTCTGCTCTGGTGGTCAGTTTTGAGGCCGTTGAGGGACCACTGCTGGGGGCAGATCTTTGTGTTTGTGGGACATGACTGATGCTGTGTGACCCCTGCAGCGCTGGACTATGTACCCTGATGCCGGGGCAGCTTCTGTAATTAGCCAGGATTAGTCCCCTGACAGCCCAAAGTCACGGCCCTCCCACGCTCCGGACAGCATTGCAGGGGCCGGGTGGCAGGATTTACACTTTATTTGCTGGATGAGGGTGTAAGGGTATGCATTTGATAAGGAGACGACTGGTAGAATCTCATCATAACTGTATATTCCATTTAATACTACGGTCACAAGACATATTAGTGAAATTAAGGTAACATTTATTAGGTAAAAATAATCTTTTTTTTCTATGATGTGTGAAGCACTGCATTTTAGTTGATCGATGTAGTTGAGAATTTATTCATTCATTCATTTTCCTTCGGCTTAGTCCCTTTATTCATCAGGGGTCGCCACAGCGGAATGAACCGCCAACTTATCCAGCATATGTTTTACGCAGCGAATGCCCTTCCAGCTGCAACCCAACACTGGGAAACACCCATACAAACTCACACACTCATACACTACGGCCAATTTAGCTTATTCGATTCACCTATAGCGTATGTCTTTGGACTGTGGGGAAAACCGGAGCACCCGGAGGAAACCCACGCAAACACAGGAAGAACATGCAAACTCCACACAGAAACGCCAACTGACCCAGCCGGGACTCAAACTAGTGACCTTCTTGCTGTGAGGCAACAGTGCTAACCACTGAGCCACCACGCCGCCTCTGGTTGAGAATTATCATGGGTAATTTGATTTGTGAGCAAAACATGAGTATTGAATGTGTTTATTCCAGAAATCCAGACAGACAAATTCACGCAGATTACTGTTAGAACTACTAAAATTTAGCAGATTTGTGGTAAACTTGACTAAGATTCTTAATAGAATTATAGATTCTGTAAAATAATACAGTAAAAAGTCTCAAAAACACTAAGCTTTCTAATTTCTTCAACTTGACAAGCCCCCTCCCACCCAAAAAAGAAAAAAAATGTAAAAAAATTCATAAATTAGAATAAATTAGATAAATTAATTAAATAGTAATAAAAATTTCAAATAATTTTTTTTAAAATGAAAACAAACAAAATAATAATATTAATAATAAAAGTAAAATAATCAAATAAAAAATAAATACAAAATTAAATGAAAAATGCAATATAAAATTAAAAAAAGGTTAAAAAAAAAGAAAGAATAATCAAATAAAAAAATGCATATAATAAAAAAATCTAATAAAAATTACAACTAAATAAAATAATAATAAAAAATAAATAAAATAAAAATATATAAATAAATACGAAAATGTGATATAAAATAAAAAAATATATTAAAAAATTATTATAATATTCAGCACTATCTTTGATTAAATCTTTTGGTATTTCGGTCCACCTCTCTCTCTTCACGTCCAATGGGCATTTTTCCCAGAGTGTCAGCAGAGTGGCATCAAGCCTCTCTCTCTGTCTGTTTGCGCGTGTGTGTGTGTGTGTGTTTGTCTCCAGAGAGCCCTTCACAGACTTCACACCACCCAGGCAGAGCTGTGAACTGATGAAGTGAGAAACATATTCAGCATATGGTATTTTAGATGAGACACTTCTTATTCCAGTCATCACAGTCACTCTGAGGAATTTTCTTGGAGCACGAACATTGATCTTCTTCCATTACTTTGTTAAATTTTAGAAACAACTGAATTGGCTTTGTTTATTTTGCTGTCATTAATTTTTTTTTTAGAATATGTCAGCAATATATTTCAACTATGTAACTCTCCACAAAATAAAACGGGTCTCTTAAAGTAATCTGCAGTAAATTAAAAAAAAAAAAAAACGAACACTATTAATGAATCAATAACTGATTTTAGCATCATGTATATTTGTACGTTTCGTTACAAGCCTACATGTTATTGTGATTATTATATAATTAATAAATCTTATAATGATTGAAAACCCACTTCCAATATGAAAACACATTCTAGAGGGTTGCCAATTCTGAGAAGGCGAATATTGATTATCAAAGGCGTTCTCCACAGGAACAATGCATGTTCTGCAGATGGTTTGTATCATATGACCCAATCATGTTGAGGTGAGTCTCATACAATGGCGCTATACATCCAAACAGAAGCTGTCATGTGGGATCCTGACAGCTCGTCCAGACCCCTTGAGCTTCTGAAGAATGATTATGGAAATGCCAGCATTCTCCACACACGCCTCTTCTTGTGCCGTTGCTTTTTGTCTTACATGCAAATAGTAAATAATCTATTGATCAGTCATTTACCCTTCAAGCTGTTCGGGGCCTGATGGAGCACCCATGGCACGAGCCTCGTCGCCTCTTGAGGTCAGGATGGGCACTGAAATCCTCTAGAAAAACAACACGCACAAATTAACAAGTCAGCACGTGTTTGCAAGCTGATGAGTGTGAGCGTAAAAAGAGTGAGAGTGTGTGTGAACAGACTGTGTCTAACAAACAGCAGGGCTCCGGTTGGGAATTGATCAGTTAACACCAATAAACCCGGCAGGACTCCAGAGACGGCCAGCAACTATACAGTGACTGTCTATCCAGTCTCCGCAACGCCTCTGCAATGTTTATTCAACCTGCCTCACCTGTCTTAGTTTGATTTTCAAACGTCTTTTTTCAACTGAACAAATAGTGTGTGTCCTGACATAAGACTACATTTGACCATGTACTGTATGGGAATTCTGTTGGAATTTGGCTGGTTGGCTGTTATATTACTGGTTAAATAAGCGCAAGGGATGGTTCAACCAAAAAAAATAGTAATGATAAAATAAATAAATAATTAAATGTCCTGTTAATTTACCTCAGGTCATTTAAAAGAGTGATTTTTTTCTTTATTAAACCATTAAAAAGATTTTTACTTAAAACTGTGGTCCTAATTGGTTGCATGAAATAAAAAAATAAATAAAATAAAAAGATTTTGCTGCTTGTTCAAACTACTTATTTAAAATGAGCTGAAATAACACAATTCTTTAGTTGTTTTGTTTTTTTTAAAGAAGGGGAGAGACTTAATTGTTTAATTTTCAATCCACTTCAATTTCTAAAAACTAATAAGTTAACTTAATTTCTTCATATTGTCCCAACACAAATCGATTGTACGCAACCCAGCATAATTTTTTACAGTGTGTCAATGTTTCAATATAAACAGGTGCTGGTCATATAATTAGAATATCTTCAAAAAGTTAATTTATTTCACTAACTCCATTCAAGAAGTGAACTTTGTATAATGTATCCATTCATTCCATACAGTTTATTTATTTTAATTTGGATGATTTTGATGACAACTAATGAAAACCCGAAATTCAGAATCTCAGAAAATGTGAATATTGTGAAAAGTTTCAATATTGAAGACAGTGCGCAGTGGTTCTTGAAGCACTGACTCCAGCTGCAGTCCACTCTTTGCAAATCTCCCCCACATTTTTGAATGGGTGCGGTTATCCCTATTGCTTGTATACGTTTTTCTACCACATCTTTTCCTTCCCTTCACCTCTCTAATAATGTGCACAGAGCTCTGTGAACAGCCAGCCTTTTTTGCAATGACCTTCTTGTGTAAGGTGTCAATGGTTGTCTTTTGGACAACTGTGAAATCAGCCATTCATTAATTCATTTTCTTTTTGGCTTAGTCCCTTTATTAATCTGGGGTCGCCACAGCGGAATGAACCACCAACTTATCCAGCATATGTTTTACGCAGCGGATGCCCTTCCAGCTGCAACACATCACTGGGAAACATCCATACACACTCATTCACACACATACACTACGGACAATTTAGCCTACCCAATTGACCTATACCACATGTCTTTGGACTTGTGGGGGAAACCGAAGCACCCAGAGGAAACCCACGTGAACACGGGGAGAACATGCAAACTCCACACAGAAATGCCAACAGAAAATGGCAACAGAAATGGCAACAGAAATGCCAATGCTAACAGAGGCTCGAACCAGCGACCTTCTTGCTGTGAGGCGAACGTGCTACCCACTGCGCCACCGTACAGCCCCTCAAATCAGCCATCTTCCCCATAATTGTGTAGCCTACAGAACTAGACTAGACTAGAACTAGACTAGACTAGAACTAGACGAGAGACCATTTAAAGGCCTTTGCAGGTGTTTTGAGTTAATTAGCTGATTAGAGTGTGGCACCGGGTGTCTTTAATTCTGAACCTTTTCACAATATTCTGGTTTTCTGAGACACTGAATTTGGGGTTTTCATTAGTTGTCATCAAAATCATCAAAATTAAAATAAATAAACACTTGAAATATATCAATCTGTGGAATGAATGTATACATTATAAAAGTTTCACTTCTTGAATGGAATTAGTGACTTTTTCTCAACTTCTGGAAGATAATCAAATTATATGACCAGCACCAGTTGGTATATATATATATATATATATATATATATATATATATATATATATATATATATAGACAAAAATCTAATTAATAACCATTGCTTCTGGCAATGTTTTGAGGACAAATTTATGTGCATTCATCCATTCAAGTCCAAAAACAAAAAGGTCTCGTTTTCATTTTTGCACACTTTCTGAGATTCAAAATGTAAGTAGAGAATTTAGCTACAGTTAACTTAAACTAAGTAAAAATTTAATTCTAACAAGTCTTTCTCTTGACTTAAAACACTTAAGATAACTTTTATTGTCAACATGTTCCCCCTCCAAATCCAATCACACACAAAGCATGCTGGGAATGACACATCTACTATCCAGGTAGTTACACCAAAACAATTCCATCATGTTGTCTCAACACATAACATGTACATGTAAGATGCTCAGGCACAATCACAGATATTATGACACTGAAACAACTTATAACAACAGGAGATCTTGTAAAATGCTAACGTTAGACTGATAGCACTAAAAGCCTACAATCCCACCCTGCAAATCGACAAACCAAAGTCATGCCTCCTGAACACATATAAGCGCAATACAAAACATCTCTACAATACATCAAGTAACCTTCACCAGAGAGAAGACTTTATAGTACAGTTAGTAATTACTTTACCAAACGTTTAAAAAAGAAGGTGGGTTGTTGTTGAATGCCTGCCATTATCTGCTTTAACCGCATCCGTGAACGCACTGATGACAATTTCTGCGAAAACAGGGTGTGCAGAGGAATGCAATTACATATTTTGACAGCCTATCATAATGTTCGGACCAAACATTTTGATTGAACAAACTTTGGTAACACTTTAGTTTAGGTCACAATTCATGGTATTAACAAACCATTAACTAACACTACTAGCTTAATAAACTACTAATTAGCTGTTTATTATTAGTTAGTAAGGTAGAAGTTGGGTTTAGGTTTGGGTTTTAGGTTAGGGATTTAAGTTTGGGTAGGATTAGGAATGCAGCATAAACTCATACTTTATAACTACTAATGAACAGTTAATATCTTAATAATAGGCAGGTAATAAGCCAGTAGTTAATAGCATGAAATGTGACCTAAACTAAAGTGTTGCCCAAACTTTTCTTGGTCCTACACCATCCACAGAATATTAAAATACATATACATACATTTGGACATATCAATGCATTTCTGAAGACAATCACCTTAAAGTAAGTCTTAAGAAATTTTGATTTGATAAATTTTACAACAAAACAATTATTGATTAAGACATTATGTTATTTTTTTAGGGGTTTGGAACAGCATTAGAGTCAATAAAGATGACAATTTTCATATTTTGGTGAACTATCCCTTTGAGATGATGCCTTGGTAAGTGTCTGTCTAAAGTATGTTTCTATAGCAGTTCTATGTAGCTGTATAATTGTGCACATCAAGCATAATATCATACTGGATTAGTATGGTGATTCAGTTTACATTAATGGAATAATTGATTTCCATGCGAGCGGGTCATTTATGAGACAGAGAACATGAATTCCCCTGTCACAGTGTCACGCTATTACATATAACAATCTGAGCAATCACAGGCCACACTTCATGCATTTCACAACAAACGAAAAAAAAAAAAAAAAGTCAATTACATGCAAATAAGCAGAGCCAAAAACACGCCCTTAGAGCCACATATCACAAATGAGAAGCATCTGACCTCCGACGGCCCCATCGCAGGGGAGAAGGGCCCGAGTTTTGTCACAAACGCCTCCTCCGTCTTTACGGGCCCTGAAAAACAAAAGGTCTCAAATGACTTTTATACGGCTGTGAAATTAATGTGTATGGAAATCAAAAGGAGAGGAGAAATGAAGACATGCTGAAGAACAACTAGCTCCCTTCACAATCAGTTGGAAATCATATAAACAGATGGCGAGAACTACAGACGTGTGCTCGTGCCGTGACTGCAATTCTATATTAACTGCTATAATAAATGTTAAAACAGTACTATAGTATAATCTTTATATTTGAAACCCAAAAGGTCGATTTTTAATGGTATAAGATAAACATAACTTTTTTCTACACTGTAAAAAATGATATTATCAGTAAGTCATGACAACATAGGTTTTTAGGTAATTGTAACTTATTAATCTAAGTTAATCATGTTCCAACTTAATTTTATGAGTTACACAAGCTGTTTTAAGTCAGTTTAACATACCTTCAAATGACTCATAAGGTTAATTTGACTCAGCTTAAAAATTTAAGGCAACCAGGATTTTTTTACAGTGTACGGTTTCATTTAATCAGGAATATTGGCAATATTGACTCATACACCAATATCCAATCATGCAAAACACATAACATATTTAGATTCACTATGAAACTACACACAAAATATTTGTTAATAATTTTTTATACTTACAATATATATGAATTCTTGAAACAAGACAAATTTACCCATGAGGCAACCGAGCATAAATCATTAGGATTTGCTTTCAGAGAATCCACCTTTAATATGTATGTACAGTGCTCAGCATATATGAGTACACCCCATTTTGAAAATAAATATTTTTATCTATTTCTCAGAGAATATGTGTAATATATATTGATGTACTTGAACAAAACAGATTTATTAAACAGATATATTTATAAAAAAAATATTTTAGTCACATGAACATCTTTAGAAATGTAAAGATAATACATTTAAGTTCATGCAAAATATTGCAAAAAAAATTACAACCTACAAAATTTCAACAAAATTGTATATATTTGTGTTTCTCTTGATTTTTGCTATTTTTGAATTTTTTTTTTTATAGTTTTTCCCTAACACAAATTTGGGCTACTAATTTTTTAACCATTATTGTAAGTTATTTTGTTAAATTAGCTCCAGATTTGGCTTCAGTACTGACTAAACTAATGTATATGCACAAATATAATATTGTAAAGCATCCTATAGAAAATATTAATTTAAATGAGACATTTGTGGGGGGTGTGCTCATATATATATATATTTATATATTTTACATTACATAATCTTTTGTTTTTTTAAGTTATTTAACATTTGAAGTTTTATTTTCATATTTTATTTTCAGTTTTTCTTTTATGGTAACACTACATTAAGGTTGTATTAGTTAATGTTCATTATTATATTTACTAACATGAACAAACAGCGAACAATACATTTATTACAGTATTTATTAATCTTTGTTAACAGTAGTTAATGAAAATAACATTGTTAACTGTTAGTCCATTAACTAGCAGTGCATTAACTGTTAAAAAGCATGTATTTTGATTTTAGCAATGCATTAATAAATGTTGAACTATATTAATAAACGCTATACAAGTATTGTTCATTCTTAGTTCATGTTAGTAAAAACATTAATTTACAATAATAAATATAAAGTGTGACCCTTTTTATTCATTTTAATTGAGTTATTTTACCTACCGTTAATTATTTCAAGTTGTATTATATTAAAGTTAAACATGTCGGAATACTTTTCTCCCATGTAACAAAAAATAATTAAGGTAACACTTTAGAATATTGATCCATTAGTTAATGTATTTACTTACATCAACTGAGTATGAATAATCTTGTAAAGCATTTATTAATCATAGTTTAACATGAACTAATGCATTATTAAAATCCAATGCTTGTTAACATTAGCTAATGCCTTCTGAGTTAACATGAACTAACGTTATTTAACTAAAATAATATGAACTAATGTTAACAAAAAATTAATAAATACTGTAATAAAGGTATTACTAATTGTTTGTTCATGTTAGAAAATACATTAATTAACATTAACTAATGGACTAATGGATTTTAAAGTGTTACCATACTTGATTTAGTTTTATAATTTTAGTTATAACAGAAATACGTCCAGAAAAGGTGGAAAGAAGCAAAGCAGCAGCAACAAGATCAGAAATAATAAAAGCTGTTATCTAACATGCTGTATCAGAGAATCCCAACCCAGGACGCCAAGTGTTAATACAGCCACAAATGGTTCATTTTATTCTCAAGGTCTTCAAATTAAGAATGAAGAAAGTCTGAGCGTTTACCAAAACAAAATGAGCAGCTTGTTGCTCTGCTGTCCTCCCTGACTTGTTCTCAGGAGTCCAGAAGAGACAACGTTATCTCCAAGGCCAGAGGGAGTTAAAACATGGCAAGAATGCCTTTGAAAGAGTTGGAAGAGAGGAGTGTGTGAGCAGAGCAAGAGAAAGCTGGAGTCTCTGCACCTGTTGTCAAACATTGCTGGAGTCCAGGGCTGATCTCGGGACAGAGCCACAGCCAACAGTTCAGTGGAATCCTAAACCTTAAATGACAGCTATGGCTGGGTCAACACCCCTCACGTTACTGACAGCAGGTGTGTGTGTGTGTGTGTGTGTGTGTGTGTGTGTGTGTGTGTGTGTGTGTGTGTGTGTGTGTGTGTGTGTGTGTGTGTGTGTATGTGTGTGCGTCTGCGCATGTGTGTGTGCAGGTCAGCAGCTGACGTTGAGCAGCAGTCAGCCTCCCGTCTCTCCTCAGCCCAG
>CAIGQV010017602.1:14928151-14944828 GCA_903798115.1 Danio jaintianensis | reverse complement strand
GTGTGTGTGTGTGTGTGTGTGTGTGTGTGTGTGGTGTGTGTGTGTGTGTGTGTGTTTGTGCTTTTTTATGTGATTTATAGGGACACAAATTTGTATAATGACATGTGTATGACCTAGGTATTACAATGCTGAGGTGGTTTATGTGTCCTCATAATTTAAAACTGTTTAAAATCACACTTAGGAGGGTTTTTTTCACATTCAAAATTTGCCACGGGTTTCTTGTGAAGGTTGGGTTTAGGGGTAGGGTAAGGCCATTTGCAACACAGGCTCATTGTGGATACGTACCTCTGTCTACATTTCTGGAGACCACAAAATATGCACTCAGAGGTACGTCTGGCTCCATTTTGTCTGTAAAATGAACGCTATGGGGCGGTATGATGCTACCAACAGCTTCTGTTTCTTTTCGCGCTACCGCCACCATAATAGCGAGACATAATAGCTCACTTAGTTTTTCTTTTTCATTCTTTTAAAAGCTGTTTAACACATTTTAATCTGTTTTTAATCATTTTTATTCTTTGTTCTTTTTATTTTCTTATATTTGTTTCTTTTATTTCTGGTTATGTAAAGCACTTTCAATTACCTTTGTGTATGAAATGTGCTATATAAATAAACTTGCCTTGCCTTGCCGTGTACGCCGATGGACTTGGGATGCGGAGCAGAGTTGACCGTGATGACTGGGTTTCAGTCCGGTGAAGAATGGTTCCAGAAACCAGCTAAAACAAAAGCAAAAAAAATAAATTATATACAACAAGCTGAAAACGTGGTGAAATCACGTCTGCACCAGCTTTTCTTTTTCTAGATTGCCTTTGAAAACACTATTGGTTGGGTTAAGGGAAGGGGGGGGGGGTCAGTTGGTTAGTCAGTCAACAGTAAGCTGGCCTAGTTGGCTGAAGTGTATATTGCGCCCTCTGGCAAGAAGAGGACACGCGAGACAAATTTGAGATCATCAAAAAAGTGTACACAGCGGCCTCTGATGGATTTGCAAAAACAACCTACCTCCGGTTACGTATTTCACTGTCCCCAGAAATGTAGACCAGGGTACATATCCACAATGAGCCTGAGTTGGTCATATAACAAGTGTTTTTTTTGTTGTTGTTGTTTTTTACAGTATAAAAACATTACGCCTATGGATAATCCTCATAAATCACAAAAACCAACCTGTGTGTGTTTGTGTGTGTGTAGGTAATGTGCATTTATAAAGTGCATTTATTGTGTATTGCTATATACCCAAAGAGCTGTGTGTGTGCATTTTTATGTGATTTATAGGGACAGAAATTTGTATAATGACACGGGTATGACCTAGGTATTACAATGCTGAGGTGGTTTATGTGTCCTTGTAATTTAAAACGGTTTAAAATCACACTTAAGAGGTTTTTTTCACATTCAAAATTTGTGTGTGTGCGTCTTTATGTGATTTATAGGGACATAAATTTGTATAATACCATGAAAATGACCTAGTTATTACAATGTGGTGGTGGTGGTTTGTGTGTCCTTGTAACTTAAAACTGTTTAAAATCATAATTAACAAGGGGTTTTTCTTTACATTCAAAATTAGCAACTGGTTTCCTATGAGGGTTGGGTTTAGGGCTAGGGTAAGGCCATATAATAAGTGTTTTTTTTTTTACAGTATAAAATACATTATGCCGATGGAGAGTCCTCATAAATCACAAAAGCCAACCTGTGTGTATTTATGTGAGTGTAAGTAATGTGCATTTATATAGTGCATTTATTGTGTGTTGCCATATACCCAAAGAGGTGTGTGTGTGCGTGTTTGATTTTTATTAGGATTTATAGGGACACAAATTTGTATAATGACATGGGTATGACCTCGGTATTACAATGCAGAGGTGGTTTATGTGTCCTTATAATTTAAAAGGGTTTTAAAGCACACTTAAGAGGGTTTTTTTTACATTCAAAATTTGCCACAGGTTTCCTGTGAAGGTTGGGTTTAGGGCAAGGGTAATGCCATATAATAAGTATTTTTTTATAGTATAAAAAACATTACGCCTATGGAGAGTCCTCATAAATCACAAAAACCAACCTGTGTAAGAAATGTGTATTTATATAGTGCATTTACTGTGTATTGCCATACACCAAAAGCATTGTTTGTATTTTGTGCTTTTTTATGTGATTTATAGAGACACAAATTTGTATAATGACATGGGTATGACCTAGGTATTACAATGATGAGGTGGTTTATGTGTCCTTGTAATTTAAAACAGTAGTGTAAGACCATATAATAAGCATTTTTACAATATAAAATACATTACGCCTATAGAGTCCTCATAAATCACAAAAACCAACCTGTGTCTGTTTGAGTCAGTATTTGTGTGTGTGTGCATGTGAGAGAGAGAGAGAGAGAGAGAGAGAGAGAGAGAGAGAGAGAGAGAGTTTCACCTTGTTCATCTAGGTGGCCCATAGTTGAGGTAATGTTTGTGGCATGTTAAATATTAGCTTAGCTGTTAAAGCCATTAGCGGTGATTTCATTTAGCCACCTGTTACGCTGTACACAGTCAGTGTGTGCTTCAGTCTGCCGGCCCAGAGGGGATGTAACCCGGTGTCCTTCTTTTCAAAACAGAAAACTACATGTCAAAATATAGGCTGCAGAGTTCTACATCTGGACTTTTTTTTTTTAGGTTTGCCAGTTCAGATGTCTTTGGTGAAGTTTTTACTTTTTGCCTTTGCCATAAAATGATTTTGAGTAACTAAATTCCCATATCTCCTAATAGTTGTTTTTGTCTGTCACACAAAAAAGTCCAGTTCAGTATAAAAAAGGACAGAGCTGGACATATTTTGAGTGATATAATATAAAAATATATAAATAGAATATTTCCCAGTACTGGGTTTGCGGCTGAAGGGCATCTGCTGTGTAAAACATATGCTGGAATAGTTGGTGGTTCATTCCGCTGTGACTACCCCTGATAAACAAGGGACTAAGCTGATGGAAAATGAATGAATGAATAAATAGTGTAGCTACAATCTTGCAAAACTCAAGTGTTGCTATGCGGTTGCTTGATATAAGCTTCTCTTTTCCATGCAATGATGATGATCAGAGGCAGTCAAGCTTCAATAAGTGCACAATTGAAGTATTAAAAGTGGCCTATCTATACAACTGGTGTCGCATCTTTTGGAATGAGTTGTGAGTAGGCTTATGACTAAATCAATTTTTCTTAATTTGATAATTACTTACATTTTGATCACAGTATACTGTTTTATCACAATATTGACATACTCTGCAAAAAAGGTTACTTTAACAGGTATAATAACAAAAAATACAGTGTGTGTTGCTTTATTCTATATACAGTACATGTTCAGAGTAAACAAATGGATCAACCAAATTAAATTGCAAAAAGATTACAAAGTATCATTAGTAAATATTAATTAATTGATTAAAACCAACTGAGAGAAAAAGGCAGCTTTATAACAGTTACTATGTTAATATTACTTTAAAAAAAACTCTTTTTTTTGTTATTAACTTCATATATCAAAACGATTACTATTGTAATTAGATTAACTACAATTTTAACATGTTATTAGGCATTAACTAAGAAACTAACATCACCAAATATTAACAAAAGCTTTTGCAGTTTTCATTGTGAGTTCAGTTATATTAACTAATCTTAACTATTGGAGCCTTATCGCAAAGTGTTAATGTAAAGCAATGTTAATATTCTTAAAAAGCAACTACAAGTTTGATTAATTCGAAGTGCCCGCAATATCAATATTGTCATTATCAAAATATATTGAATTACTGAATATCAGCATATGTCTAGTTGTCAGACAGACAATTAATACAGTATATTGCCTTGATAATCTTGCTTTACAGCCACTTCATTTAATAGAAAACAGCAGCTTGCACATTCTTATTAATAAAAAACTGCCTTTAAAAGTCGTAAAAATCAGTAAATGATGAGAGAACTTTAGTTTAGAGTCAATCGCTTCTAGATTATTTAATTGCTGTATTTAATCAATGTCTTTGTTCCTCTGAGTTGATCTTCTGCATCCACATATTTAGAGATTCCGAGACTCTGGGCTCAATTATTGATGTGTGCTTAGCGCTGTGCTGTAATCCTGGCCGACACTAAAAGTCTGTCTAGATTTAGCGTCATGAAATTTTCATGGTTAAAAGAGAGGCTCTTTCTCCATCTTTTCACATCTCCGCTCTGCCCTTTTCTCTCACTTCACATACAACAGTCTGCTTTAGGGTTTCATATTCTCCTCTCACTCGGTTTGTCAGAGACACAGGCACGCTCGCACACCTTACACTTTTTTTCTCTGCACTGATGACGGACAAGGGCTTGAGCCTGAGGCCAGTCAACCAGGTCACTGAAGCACATCTGCGTTTGTTTAGATTTCCTTCATCAGACATGCTGCATTCAGATTCACAAGCTCCACGCTTTCTTACATAACTCTGAAAATGTACTAGTTACTCAGTCAAGTCAAGTAGCCAGTTACTGTAATTAAACTACTTTTCCACTGAACAGTATTAGCAAGGTGTTTTTTAGGTCATTTAATTCAACATAGGCTCATTCTGAAAACGTAGCCTTATATACATTTCTGGAGATCACGAATTATGTAGCCGGAGTTACGTGTGGCTGCATTTCATATTTAAAACGAATGCTACGGGGCGGTATGACGGCGTTCCTTTTCTCACTTACCAGCTGACTGCTTACCTCCATATGGACGGCTTTTCCGCTGTTACCAGTTTGTCCGGTAGCTCGACATGTCGGTGGACTTGAGACGCAGAGCGGGGTTGACCGCGACGATGGGGTTCGAGTACAAGAACAGTTCCAGAAAACAGGTAAGACTAAAACAAAAGCTAAAAAAATTAAATAAACAAGTAAATAACAGGGTGAGAATGTGGTAAAATCTGAAAACGTGGTAAAAATCAGGCGAGGGCTTTTCTTTTTCTGGATTGAATTTTAAAACACTGCGGTTGGGTTTAAAGAAGGGGGTGTGTGGGTCAATCAGTGCTTTTTAAAACACTATTGGTTGGGTTTAGGGAAGGGGGAGGGTGGGTAAGTCGATTGGTCAGTGAGTCAGTAGACAGTCAGTAGACAGTCAGTCGACAGCGGCCTCTGGTGGATTTATGTGAAAACAGCAGGCGCGAATAGCACTCGCGAGAGAAATTTGAGATCTGAAAAAGCATACACAGCGCCCTCTGGTGGATTTGCGAAAACAAAAACTGCAAAAAATCGTATTTTGCTGTCTCCAGAAATGTATATAGGGGTACGTAATCAGACTGAGTAATTGCAGCTACAATATACTTGCATTAAATATTGTACATTAATTCAATAGTTCAATCAACTCAGAGATGCAGTGTAATTATTATTTTCTGCTTTTAGTAGTGCAGAACCAAAGTTATGGAACTTCTTGCCATTAAAATCTCCAATTTTAAATCTCAGATAAAAAAAATTTTGTTCAGGATAGCTTTTAATTACTTGCTGGTTTATTATGCCGTCTTTTGTTTTTCACTGCTTGTGTTTTATGATGTGCTCGCTATATTGTAAGGTGTTCTTGAGTGTATTGAAAAGCACCTATAAATAAAAGGTATAATTATTTTTATTTGTTGTTGTTGTTGTTATACACAAATATATTTTGCATAATAACTCTATTGCTCAGCTAAAGAAGGTTCGATTTATCAAGACAATTGCACATGCTAAAGATTAACAAATACACATTAATTTTGTCAACATGGTTCAATTAAAATCAATTAAAAAAGACTTGCTTCTACATTGTTTCTTGAATTATATCATGTTTAAAGTAGTATGAATTTGAACATGAGTATGAACTAACATCACATTTCAATCTCCTCTTGGCTTCTCTAACATAGTAAAAATGCTCAATAGCTCATCCTGTATTATATTCGGTTTGTTACATGTAAAGTGCACTCAGGAGGTCTGATATGATAAGTCTATAGTAATCATTGTTGTGTTATATGCATTAAAAGTGCAGTATTATACCAGGTGAGCCACTGAGCAGATTTCAGAAGCCGGAGAGATTTGTGATGTAAATGTTTAAATATATGGACAGGACCTCAATCGTTTTTGTTGACAGACAGGCAGGTCAAGAGAAGGCATTACTTGAGACATTATTTAGAGTTTTCCTGATCACTACAGACAGCTTGAAAGAAAACTGAAAACAGAATTGGTCTTAAAAGTGTCAAACCAATTCTAAGCCAATAACTAGTTTAAACTACTCTTGGTGGTATCTACTAAAAACAAATACTTTTTAACAATAAAAAAAAAACTATTTTTAATACAGTCAAGCCTGACCTGTGTCGTTTGTGTTACTGTATATGTGTGTTAGTGTGTCAGACTGCATTTTTTTCTCCATCATGGTTATTTAATTTGGTTTGTATATGTTGAATCATATTAATATGCAATATCTAATGAAAACAGACATGCATTTGTAATTAGGGTTGTCAAAAGTACCAACTTCGGTACCAAAAATGGTATTGAAAATGTGCTGAAAATTGGCCACTGTGTTCACATGCTCAACAATTATGACTATGATGGGTTAATTGCTCAGTGAACAGCAGTGAAGCCATGATCACCGCAGCCAATCATAGTCATATCTGTTGAGAACATGAACACAATAACTAATCAGCAGTGATTAAAAGTGTTTAAAACAGCGCACATATGTTAACGAGAAATAGACGTTTTTAAAATTGCAGTACCTTTTGGTACCGAATTCAGTACTTTAGACAACCCTAGGTAATTCATTCATTCATTTTCTTTTCGGCTTAGTCCCTTTATTAATCTGGGGTCGCCACAGCGGGATGAACCGCCAACTTATCCAGCATATGTTTTACGCAGCGGATGCCCTTCCAGCCGCAACCCATCACTGGGAAACATTCATCCACACACATACACTACGGACAATTTTAGCTTACCCAATTCACCTATACCGCATGTCTTTGGACTTGTGGGGGAAACCGGAGCACCCGGAGGAAACCCACGCCAACACGGGGAGAACATGCAAACTCCACACAGAAATGCCAACTGACCCAGCCGAGGCTCGAACCAGCGACCTTCTTGCTGTGAGGCGAACGTGCTACCCACTGCGCCACCGCGTCGCCACCCTAGGTAATATCACGCAATTTTATTTTTGTCTATTCAGTGGCATAAAATGGCCTTAAAATGTCAATAAGATTGTTTACTGACATTTGTTTGGGGACAATGTATCACACACCAAAGTATTAATCATCATAAGTCTATTGGTACAGTCCAGTGAAACATAAGTTGAAATCAGTAAAGCATTCAGTTCAGTAAATGCATTTAAAACTACCTCACATTTTTTTTCCAGAAATACTACTGCTCAGGCTTAAGTGGTTAAGTGGTTTTAGCTCCATCATTATTCATCTATGGTGAAAAAATAAACTGTTTATGTGTTTCTAAAAAAAGATATATACACATTTTTGTATAGTCCCATTCATTGTACATGCATGAGGTAACAAAACAATTTCTGGATACAGTAAATGCACAGATTTTCATGAGGCTGGGTTGCTACAATTGAATAGAAGCTTTCCACTAGACATAAATAAAACAATATCGTATCAATCAAGTCAATGTGTGTATGTGTGCTGGTGAAACTGCACCTCGTCATGGTTTTGTTCATCTTCTGTCTCCATCAGGCACTGAAGTGTCTTTCTCTCTGAGCAGCTTTAGCTTGCATTAGTCTTTCAGAGCAACATATCAGATCAACATCCAGCCAAATGGTTATGTGGCACCAGTCTGCTCCGCTAACCAGAATCATTCAGTTCTGTCATGAAGACATCTGCTTCCCGTTCTCCATCTCATCAAATGACAGAAAGAGAAAGAAGGAGAGGAAGAAAAAAAAAAGTAGACTAGGTTTAGGTTGCAGAGTGAAAACAATTCCTGTGGATGAAAGAGTAGATTCTTCAGGATTACTGGAAGAGTTCACACCTGTAACCGCTATATATCTTCTTTGTGTCTTTTTTCTTTTTTTGCAGAAAGATAGAACATGCTCTTCATGTTAACTTCCCTCAACCTAAAGAGCGATGAAATCCCCTCCTCCCACCTGTCGAAGAATCATAAATACATCATTTAGCGTACTGAAAATGGCTCCAACTGAGCACTTACACGGAGATCATTTTTATGATTTAGAAGTGCAGCTCATTTTTGCTTTTAATATGAAACTCTAAATCAAACCCAGACAAATCCAGAAGCTTTTCCCCCTACTACTCTTGTGCAAGGTGGAAACCTCAAAACTAAAAAAAAACTTACTCAAAACTCTTCTTAATCTTCAAACTAATGAAGATTCAACTCTAAAAACTCTTTCTCTCAAATTTATACACCTAAGATTGCTTTTATTTTCAAAATATTTATTCATTCCTTCATTTTCCATCGGCTTAGTGCCTTATTTATCAGGGGTCGCCACAGTGGAATGAACCGCCAACTATTCCAGCATATATTTTATGCAGTGGATGCCCTTCCAGCTGCAACCCAGTACTAAGAAACACCCATACACTCTCACATTCACACACACCACGTCAAATTTTGTTTTACCCAATTTACCTATAGCTCATGTCTTTGGAGGAAATCCACACGAACATGAGGAGAACAACCAAACTCCAGACAGAAATGCCAACTGGCCCTGCCAGGACTCGAACCAGTGACCTTCTTGCTGTGAGGTGACAGTGCTAACCACTGAGCCACCCATTTATTCATTCGTTTTTCTTCGGCTTAGTCTCTATTTCAGAGGTCGCCACAGCGAAATGAACCGCCAACTTATCCAGCATATGTTTTACGCAACGGATGCCCTTCCAGCTGCATCCCAGTATTGGGAAACATCAATACACACTCATTCACACACATACACTACAGACAATTAAGTATATTCAATTCACCTATCCTGCATGTCTTTGGACTGTGGGAGAGAACTGTGCACGGGGAGAACATGCAAACTCCACACAGAAATGCCAACTGGCCCAGCCGGGACTCAAACTAGCAACCTTCTTGCTCTGAGGTGACAGTGCTAACTACTAAGCCACTGTGCCACCCATTTTCAAAATATTGTCCTCTTAATTCAATCCCATCCAAAGCATGCTGGGAATCACACATCCATTACTACATATCCATTATTAATATTCACTTAATATTACTACGTTTGCAACGATTAGAAAATATTTCAATATTACAAGTACATGAATATTAATATTTAACTCTTTCCACTCATTTCGTTTATTACATCAAGTTAATCTGTAAATATTAAATATTTACTTAGAAAATTCTAGCTGTCCTTGACAATATTATAATAAAAAAATTATGAGAGTACATTTTTTAGATTTTACTACACCAAAATGTCATTTCTTTCAGTGCATAAACCTAATTTTCAGCCTCGCTCTTTTGAAAAATAATTGACAATTCTCACTCTGTATGCATTACTTTTTCCACAAAAGTCATCCATTATAAGTAAACATACTAATTAAAATGTAGCAAATTAAAACGCTTTATAAATATTCATACAATTTTATAATCTAAATCAAATTCATGCAAACTTCTCATAGCTCAAAAAAGAAAATTTTAAATCATTTGACAGATTCGTGTTTATTGTAGTGATCAGTTTGGTGGTTTACACTCAATTTATTTTTGCTGCTTGTTCAAACTACTTTTTAAAACGAGCTGAATCAAGAGTTTTTTGGGTGGATAACTTAATTGTTTTATGTTCAATCCAATTAAATTTGTACAGACAATTAAGTTAACTTAATCGATTTGTGTTGGGACAACATGAAGGAATTGTGTGGAACCCAGCATTTTGTTTTACAGTGTAACAAATAATAAAATAAAACAAAATAAAATAAAATAAAATAGAATAAAATAAAATAAAATAAAAAAACAGGAGTTGGTTCTTCTGTTGGCTGGTGAGTTTTCAGATTTAATCATCTGACATTAATCTCTGGAGCAGTGTCAAAATTAGCGTAGCAACATTAGCAGTTTTTTCTGTTATCTCAGTGGAAAAGTTTGTGTGGGAGAAAGACGAGGTCTGCAATTTGCCACCACTGTAATTTCACTTCTTCGACTTTAAAATCACGACACAGAGAAACAATGGAGATCTGATGATAAACTCACAATGAGTTCTTCTAATTACAACTCAAACCCTCCTCTACCTTCCTCATCATCAGTTCTGTTCATCATTAGCCCACCCACTCCACTCCAAACCAGTGCAATCGAGAAAAAAAACAAGCCGTGATCACTGCAGACGTTTGTTTTCAATGGAGAATAGCACAAATCGAGAAACTATGAGCGGAGAAAAATAATTAAAGTATTCAAAGTTACAAAATGTACTAAAAAAAATCATAAGAAATTTTTGAAGAATTTATGTTAACATATTAAACATTTAATCTAAAATATATCTCTTAAACATAAATTTAAAGAAAATATTCTGATCCTTTACTTTTCCCTTTAATTAAAAAATAAAATAACGTTTAAGTGTTGTTGGAACTGCCACAGCTTTTAAACTTTTGTACAAGGCAATTTCATAAACGATTTCATATTCCATTTAAAATGGGAGAGCTTTTAAGCTAAAAAAATATATTTATAGTCAAATTTCTCTCTTTTGAACTCAATTGGGTAAAGAAGAACACGTTTTCAAGGGTGTTTTTGTTCCCCTATTCCATCTCCCCGAAGCCTGTGAATCCATTTTGCTGAACTGCACCGACAGAGTTAAGTATGCATGGTCAAGCATTTTTTTCTTATGGCTGCTTTTATAGGCCACATTTTTATGCAGGTTTATATTGCCCTAAAGAAAACCAACAACCTCCACCTCTCTCGCTCTCTCTCTCTCTCTCTCTGTGGCCTCCTCTTTTGAGAGACCCATTAAGCCTCTGTTTTCTTATTTAAAATGGTAGGTGTAAAAGCATGTCAGGCCTACAACTCTGATGTGCTTTATGAGCCTGGATATAGTGCTGTCATGGCCTTGTCACTTCATCTACTTAGAAAAATGTCTCAGGTTATGACACTAACATAAGCTTTTAGTTTTGAAAAAATATTAGCTGATGCAAAATAGATCTCTCTCAAAACTAAACGTGGTTCCTGAAAATGGAAGTTTAATTATTGTACACCATGTTTAAATGAAGTGATTCGCTTTGTTAGTGTGGCTCATTTGGAACAGCTTGAGGCCCTTTCCACTCGAATACGGGTATTTTCAAAACCCTTTCACTTTTTTCTACGTGGTTCTGCTGTTTGTCCACATCAAAATGGAGTATCAGGTAACTGAAACTAAATTTTTCTGAAAACTCATAGTGAAGATTATCTGAAACTGGGTAATTGTGTGGTCGTGTGGACACTACAACCGGAGTTTTTGCATCATAACATCAGTGTGCACGTTGCTTTCTCCTTTCTGATTGGCCAACACATCTGGGAGGAAGCACCAAGAAACACCAAACGTGGAAGAAGCAAATGAAGCAAATTCGGCATGTATGAAAAACGTATCGCATATTCCGCATCGCTTGCACCGCGGGATAGTAATCTGTCTCTGTTCTCAGGTTTGCATTGACTTGTATGCAATCTACTCACAAAATATATTTAATTCCCCATTTGGTGTGAACCCAGCATAAAAAAAGTGTCATTATTGCCGCCTGTTAGTTTGGTGTACCCTTAACATTCATCACAGTGCGTTTTACCATTTTCTTGTGGACAGAGATTTTTTTTTTTTTAAACGAAAGCCAGGAAAACTTAGTTTTTAAAAATACCAGTGTACTTGTGTGGACATGGCCTGAACGCTGCCATTTGAACCTTGGTGTACACCACAAGTGGACCAACACCACTGGAAAATCTGACTGATTTGAATTCAACAGGGCTGCACGGTGGCACAGTGGCTAGCACAATCGCCTCACAGCAAGAAGGTCACTGGTTCGAGCCTCGGCTGGGTCAGTTGGCGTTTCTGTGTGGAGTTTGCATGTTCTCCCCGTGTTGGCGTGGGTTTCCTCCGGGTGCTCCGGTTTCCCCCACAGTCCAAAGACATGCACTATAGGTGAATTGGGTAAGCTAAATTGTCCGTAGTGTATGTGTGTGAATGGGTGTGTATAGATGTTTCCCAGTGATGGGTTGCAGCTGGAAGGGCATCCGCTGCGTAAAACATATGCTGGATAAGTTGGCAGTTCATTCCGCTGTGGCGACCCCAGATTAATAAAGGGACTACACCTAAAAGAAAATGAATGAATAAATGAATGCAACAGAGATCAAAAACATAAGCATAAGGATACCTGTTTTTCTTTCATTGTTGTGATGCTACATATTACAGTTTAGTACAGGCATCGGAAAAAGGGTTTTTCTTACAGAAGATCTTGATCCTGATGAAAAATAATAAAAGACTAATAAGGACTAATGATAAAATATAATGCATGTATACACATAAAACTAACATGCTTAGCTCAGCACATATTCTTTTTTTTTTTTGTGATATTGAGTTTGATGCTAAATATATCATAAAATCAGCCCGATCTCACGAGAAAACTTAAGTATTTTATGTTTTGTCAGTTTAGTGGCAAATTCGTTCAATCGTACGAAAATGTACGATTTTAAAAAGGAGGCGTGGCAGCCAACCCCACCCCTAAATCAAACCATCATTGGGTGATGAGCAAATCATACTCAATTGTACGAATTAGGTCATACGAATTCATACGAATTAGCCACTAAATCAAAAAGTTATGAATTGCCATGAGATTGCGTTGCATAAAATATGTATATTTTTGGTTCTAAGTGTGGTTCTGAAAATGACAGTGTGCATGCCAAGTGAACCAGGACTAAATGCATGATTTTCTTTGTGATTCATACTAAAAGAACTGAACTACAAGTGTGAACTTTAGCCATCATGCAATCCTAAGTGCTAACATTTTTATGGAATATAGACATGATTGTTAAACATTTCTCTGTGCATATCACTTTTTTTTAATCTTCATTCAGAATAACACCTAATAACATAAAAATCTCCTCTCTGACGCTATAGCAAAAGACAACAATACAACTATCCAATTCATTTCCAATAAAAATAAAAATCAACTCCTGTTCTATGCTTTTTTCCCTGTTCATTCATTCATTCATTCATTCATTCATTCATTCGTTCATTCAAACAGTTTACGTAACTACGGTGAAATGACTGTATGAAATATAGAGATCACTGGTACAGTTAGAAAGTTTGTGTGGTGCATGCAAATTACATCTGTGTATGCAAACATACTTGCGCACAGGAAACTAAGAAGCATCTAACTGATGCTAAATGGTGTATAGTGTTTACTAACTCCCAGCATTAATGTATTATGGATTGTAACACACATACACAGAGTTCATGAAGAGACTAATCCCTCAGTGACACATACACCATGAAGGATGAGGCCACCCAGAGCTTCTCCACACTCTTCTACAAACCACCAGCTTTTTCTCCACATCATGCCATTTCACAAGCCTCATCAGCTTTGTAACAAGTTTCGAGGTCTGAATTCACACAATTACACTTCTGTTCAAACAGAAAAAAATCATCACATTACTGTTTTATCAGTATATTTAATCAAATAAATGCAGGCTTCATCATAAGAGAGTTCTACTAAAAACAACACATTCTACGGGTGCTTTCACACATTATTCGGGTGCGCACCAAAAGTGGACCAAACAAGTGAACCATGACCTGCTCAAAGAAGAGGACTCGGTACACTTTCAAATGAACCCAGTAATGGTTAGTTTGTGGTAAGAATGTGAACTGACCTTGAACCAACCCAAATGCAAAAAGTACTTCGCTTTTTTGGACTAAACCCAACACAATCTCATGGCAATTCATAACTTTTTGATTTAGTGGCTAATTCGGATGAATTCGTACGATCTCATTCATACAATTTAGTACGATTTGCTTATCCTCCAATGAGGGTTGGGTTTAGGGGTGGGGTTGGGTGCCATGCCTCCTTTTTAAAATCGTATTTTTGTACGACTGAACTCACCACTAAACTGACAAAGCGTACAATACAAATAGTTACGTTTCCTCGTGAGATCAGGCTGACTAAACCAGCTGCAACATGCATTCTCAGATGAGAATAGTTTTTTGATACGCTATGACAATTATGGCAGGTCGAGGACAAATGTGGAGTTCTATACTGCCTGTTGACTTTTCCTTCGCTCTTTGTTTACTTCTGACTAATCAAAATGCAGTTCAGGAAATTCTTATAGCCAATGACTGATGTGGATGTTGTCACATGACTGCTTTTTGGTTATTTTCAACTGGTGTGATTCAGAGCAGTTGGTCTGGTGTAAAACAGAATCAAAACAGCTGAAAAATCTTACAATGTATCATCTTTAACCTTGGTCCGGACCAAAGGAAACGTGTGTACTACAAGTGTAAAAAATAATAATAATAATAATTTTTATAGTTTTAAAGAGCCCCTATTATGGGTTTTTGAAAATTACCTTCCATGTAGTGCGTAACACAGCTCGAAGTGAAGTGAAATATCCAGCTAAGGCTTAAATCTGAAAGTGCGCAGTCTTTAAAACGATTGATTCATCTATAAAAGAGTCAACTCATAGTGCTTAAAATGAATCGTCTTGATAACGAGTGTTTAGCCGTGCCGGCGTGATGTCGATATGAAGCTTAAGCCCCGCCCATTTGTTGCGAGCGCAAACCCGGGAAAATTTAAACCTCCGGCCCCGCCCACAAACAAAGGGCAAGAAAAAGAAGAAGAACACTGTAGCAGACCCCGGTTGAATCATGTCGCGAAGACGCTGTGCTCAGCTGGATATTATTGGAAGGGTGAGGGAAAGTTAGTGTTATTTTCCCTACCCAAAGATGAAACTGTGAAGAGTTAGTGGTTAAGGTTTATTATTGCAAAAATACCTCAGCATTATAGCCATATACCCAGGCCTTGTGCTGTGTTCCTGTAATTTTTCTGATGAGTGCTTCAGCAATCTACACACTTACAACGGGGGATTCATCGGCCGTTTGTTAAAGGAAGGATCAGAAAAGACTATTAATGTATGGAATTTTGCAGAGCTTGACAGGAGCTTGACAGTTCATGGACCAGTTTCTTGCTCCATTTCACAAGTGTAAGTAAGTGCGATTAAAATGGTTGCCTCCTTGTTTTCTCTAGCTTGCAAATTATGTATTTAATTGTGTTTTGTTGCTTGTAACCGCTTGTACTGTATCTGGTTAACTCTTTATATTCTCATATCGCGTCTAAAGCCACGTTGAAAACATGATGCAGGCCGCTTTGTTTACGGATTTAAATGCGTTTGTGAGCTCGCGATTTGCTGCCATTTGTCTTTGCTATGGCCACCGTCAGCTGTTCCTACACACGTGCGGCGGTCAAGTTTCGGAAAATTGCGGGAGTTTTCCGGGATAAATAACAAAACGGGAGGGTGGCGGGAGATGGGTCTGAAATACGGGAGACTCCCGAGAAAAACGGGAGTGTTGGCATGTATGCTCACACATACACTGTGCACTCTGACTACTTCAATATTGTTGAAGCCGTGGTGGGCATTTTTCTCTGTCTTGTGCTGAACGCTGGACCAATTGCAACAGACTGCCATCGGTCCAATCAGCGAAGATTAGCATCGCGCTGAGGAGGGGTTTGGGAACAAATGAATCGCTGAACGAATCATATGGGAGTCGCTGGGATAATTAGGTAAAAATAAATGCATATTATAAGACAATGAAAGCGTTTTTTGACCTTGCATGCATATCAGCCTGTTGTTGGAGACCCCCAAAACCACAATATGACCCTTTTTAATGCATAATAGGGGCTCTTTAATAATTAATTTCTAATAACTGATTATTTTTATCTTTGCCATGATGACAGAACATCATATTTTACTAGATATTTTTCAAGACACTAGTATTCAGCTTAAAGTGACGTTTAAAGACTTAATTAGGTTAATTAGGCAAGTTGGGTAATCAGGCAAGTCATTGTATAACAAAGGTTTGTTCTGTAGACAATCAAAAAACAATTTGCTTAAGGGGGCTAATAATATTGACCTCATTTAAAAAAAATTTAACTGCTTTTATTCTAGCCAAAATAAAACAAATAAGACTTTCTCCAGAAGCAAAAATATTATCGGAAATACTGTGAAAAATTCCTTACTCTGTTAAACATCATTTGGGAAATATTTGAAAAAAAAAAAAAAAAAAAAGTTATTTTAACTTCAATTGTATTGAATTCTAGTCATTTTGACTTCAATTGTATATATGAATATGTGAAATATATAAAAGACTATTCATCAATATTGCAATACTGAGCAAGACTGCTTACTTCAGCCAGATCAAATATAAAAATTCAGTCTGTTAATGAATTCTTGTCACGGTTGTCTACTCACAAAGGCTCAGGACACGGAATTTATCAAACACGAAGATTTATTCATATAACTCACTGGAAACTGGAGACACGGGAAGACGGAGACACAGGAACATGGACAATACGTGGTGGCAATACAATACTCGACAAAGACGGAGACAGACTAAAGGGTATATATACACACACGCTAATGGGACACAGGAGGGGAACACAGGTGAAAACAATCAATTAGAAACAGCGGGAAACAGAACAAAGGAGCACATGACGAAAACAGAACAAACACCTGACATTTCCCCCCCCCTTTGAAGGCGCGTCCTCGCGCCTTTAACATCATAAAAGGGAGGATGGGAGGGGGCCAGGGAGGAGTCTTAGGAGGGAGGAAC